>CAKALG010047931.1:0-13087 GCA_916700815.1 Helicolenus hilgendorfi
TTTATAGCTTATTTGTATATTGTATATTCTTAGATTTCAATTTCAATTTTTTAATTATTCTATTTTATTCTAACATCTTTATATATTCTTTTGTTATTATACGGTTATACTGTTGACTTGCACCAACATCACCAAAGCAAATTCCTAGTGTAAATCTCTTACACCTGGCAATAAACACTATTCTGATTCTGATTCTGATTCTGATTCTGATTCTAAAAACAGGTTGAAGAATGTGTGTGTGTGTGTGTGTGTGTGTGTGTGTGTGTGTGTGTGTGTGTGTGTGTGTGATGTGGATAATAGGTGTGTGTTTGGCATTGAATGAGGCTAGATGGTCATATATAACATATATCTACTCTTAAACACATGTACTGTACACATGCACACATCTAAACACACACACACGGATATCCTTCCTATTATGTGTAGAGCATAGGGGGAACTATGCCACATATCCTAAAATAACATGGAGAAAAAAATATTACAAAACCAATTTCAAAGTAGCATTTTAAAAGTGTGAAGTTGTCATACATATTGTAAACTGAATAAATGGTCATACATAGAAATTTTTCCAAGTCACTTTTATTGTGAACAAAAATAAGTTCTACTTCCGGTATTATTCTGATGGATTTGACTTTATTACCAACCTGTTAAATTTATAGATTTTTTATGTTAATATGCCTCAAATATAAAGGGGGAAAAAAAGTAATTTAATCGTTAATTTCAATCATAATTTTGTCCAGTTGTACTAAAAATGAATCTATCACTGGAGGTCTAAAGTAACACAGTGCGCATGACTGACATCTGTTGGGGACATTAATGTAGTGCAGCCAAATGAGGCAGATGCTCAGGATGCTCATGATGCCATGTGTGAACCTGGATATTTTACAATAAATAAGCCGTAGTTGTGCGAACGCTCAGGTTCATGCAAAATAATGCAAAATAATTATTAGACATGTGTATAAAACAAACGTTTGTTTAAAAATAGATAGTTTAATCTATACAAACCTGTCAAAATAACAATCAAAACACACGTCAAAGTTTAGCTGCAAGCCTCACAGTTAAAGTCTGTTCCAGAGGAGAAGCTCACCTGATACTGAGTGTAAATGAGTGTTTATCGCCCTCCAGTGGTCAAAGTGAGGAACAGCAATTTATTACATTAGTCAAGCTAGAGTCAATGGAGACATGATTACGTAATAGTACTTCTGGTAAATATTTTCAAAATACAGTTACCAAACTGAAACGAACTAACACACATTATAATAAAATGATCATGTTAATTGCTTGCAGTCAGTGGTCACAGCTAGATACTACTACAAAAACTACTACGAAAACTACACATTTTCCAGTGGGAATAATATAGATATTAATACTGGTTATCCTATTATTACTTATTTATATTCTTTAGAAGCATAACTTATAGTGTTGATAGCGATACTATCATTTTTAGTTATATTTACTATTTTATACATTTATTTTATGATTGTATATATTTATACATTTATTTAAGCAGTTTTCTTTTCTTTTTTCTTATTTTAATTTATTTATTTGTTTGTTTGTTTATTTACAACATAATGAAATCATATTTAATTTTATATATCCTGTTAAATTATCAACTTTTAATTATTTGCTCCAATATTTATTCATTTATTTCCATATATATTTCAGCATTTATTTATTCTTTTCTTTCTTTATTTTTTCCATGTATTTATTTCTGTATTTATTCATTTATTCTTGTATTTATTTATATGAATGCACACAGAGGGATTCACAAAGGTATTTTGTGATTTATATATAAATGACTCTCTCCACAAAAAATATTTTTCAATACACGCAGAAATAGTTATTATTGTTTATACTGTAAATGTAAAAAAAAAATCCACATTTGAAAAATACGGTTAACAAAATTATTTCTGATGCACACACAAATAAGAAGAAAAAAGAAAAAAGAAAAAGAAAAGAAAAGAAGAAAAACACACAAACAAAACTGCCGAAAATAATAAAAATAAATAAATAATTAAATTAAAAAAACTACAATCAAACTACAATCCCTCATATTTGTTCAGGTCGGCCACTAATGTCATTTTTAATGTGCTTTTTTAGTATTTTTTTAAAACTTGCCTAAATATTGACACTCTTTGTTGATATAACAATGGAGAAGTGAGCATTTTGTTCTTCCACATTAGACCGAAGTGAAGATATAATAAATATAGGGCTTTTATTTTGAAGTAAAGCTATCCTATGCTGGTTCTTCCTGATGTTTGCAAACACACTGTGAGGTTGAATGACTGTGCCTCGGCATGTCTGACAGTCTGTGTGTTGTTTAGCTAGTTCAGAGAAGATTGTGCACTTGTTAAAGAAAGTATTGTGATGTTAGTGTTATCTTAGATCCGTGCTGCAGTCATGTCTTCAGACAGCAGCTCTGCAGGAGGCGTTCAGGGACTTCTCCTCAAACTTCATGAATCACTTTCAGACGAAGACACTCGAGCTGCAGCTCTGAGATGTCACGATATTGTCGGAGACTTGGGACAGGAGTGCATGCTAACACCGACCGACAATGAACTTGGTAAGACAATGAAGTCCAGCTAATACTCCTCTCAGTAGCTCATTGATTCAGCAGCACCAAACTCCATTAACAAATCTGGCAATTTAATGTTAATGATGCTTTTGTTGTTGACGAGCATCAAACACCTTGCAGGTTAAGGTGGTGTAGGGGTATATAGAAGGTGCTTATCAATTCGGCATGCATAGATTATTTAAATTATTTCATATTTCAGTTTTTATCTAGTTTACTTGCATGGCATCACATCAGGGTCTTCCGCCAAAACTCAGTGTGGTGGGCGGTGACTCTCAGTCAGAGCACAATACAAATACCACGTGACAGTAGCTTGCAGGAGGCTATTACTACTATAATTTAGTGATCAACCAAGGATTAAGTGTTTCATTATTGAGTTAATGACACAGTTGGTGTTTAGTCATTGGAGGCAGTATCAAAGTATAAATGATAGAGGCTTAGAAATTAAATTGCACAGGTGTATTCAAATGTATTGTTCAAAGGTGCTCTCAATGTGCATAGTTTAGTGTTGGTATTGTGATACACACCCTGTAAGATAAGATAAGATAAGATATTCCTTTATTAGTTCCACAGTAGGGACATTTGCAGTGTACAGCATCAAAGAGGATAGTACAAAAACAAGATGCATCAGCTAACACAGTAAAAAAGAGCTAAACAAAGTAACATATATGAACCATTTAAATAGAAGGAAGTATAAAAATAGGAGCCGTATATACAGTATTGACAATAAACAGACTATTAACAAAATTGCAAAAGTGGAAAATGATATTGCACAGTGAGAATGAAATGAATGAATGAATGAATGAATGAAATTCCACCTGAAAATATCAGGTTATTGTCAGTTTTTGGTGTGTACTGTATGTGGTCTACTGGGAGCTGTGCTGGTTGTGGTCTACTGGGAGCTGTGCTGTTTGTGGTCTACTGGGAGCAGTGCTGTTTGTGGTCTACTGGGAGCAGTGCTGTTTGTGGTCTGACAGCTGCAGGAAGGAAGGACCTGCGATAGCGCTCCTTCACACACTTTGGGTGGAGCAGCCTGTCGCTGAAGGAGCTCTGCAGTGCTGAGATGGTGTCCAGCAGCATGCAAAAACAAATATTAACATTTCCTTCTGATTCTTTTTTTGCATCTTCATCTTGAAGCTTTACAGACATCCTTGTTGTTCTCAAAAGACTATGGACTGCTCATCTTCCTCAAGAAGTCCCTGGCATCAGATGAGGTAGGTATCCAGAGACATCTAGTGAGCAATAAAGTTGTAGTGATAATATAGTAGTTCTTATGTTGACAGAAACATCTGTTTTCCAGTTCCGGGACACCCGGGTTGAGATCTTGGGTTTTTTGGAGAAGTTCTTGGACAGGGTCTCGCCAAAGGTCAAAGGTTGGGAGAAGACTTACGCCATTGACATAAGAGTAAGTTGTAGGAAAGATCCTTACACGTAACAATGAAGCATCCATGTATTCAAAGTAATGCTAACACCTCTCAGTATAACACAAGACAATTTAACGGTACCACAAACTAACCATGTATACATGTAATTCCACAAATTAATTATGTTGTTTCTTCTTCTTTATTTTTTGTGCAGGACACATGCATGGTTGTGTATACAAAGGAAAAAGCAGCCAAGGCCAGGACTCCAGTGCTGGAGCTCCTTATTAAGGTTGGTTTCTCTCAGCATCTGGTGTGTTTTCTTTAACATAAGCCTAGTGTGCTAGGTGAGACACATGAACTGCATTCAGAGCGAAAAGATGTGAGAGCCCGTTTGACATATTTGTAATTAAGGACTATATGCTGGTTAGACCTTGTTCTTGTCAAATACTCTCCATAGGTTCTCCAAATAACGAAGGCTTCCAGTGTGGTAGCAGACCTTCGAATCTGTGACATATTTAACAGATATTACAGCGAGCTCTGTCAGAAGAGCAAACTAGCAGATTCTGGTGAGTCTTCCTGTGATGCCTGAAATCAGGGTTTGGTTTAATGAGAATGACTTTATACAGATACTGATTATGTAAATTACATTTAAAAAAAAATAATCTTTTGTAATAGTCCTCGGCAAGATCTATGAGTTGCTGGGAGTTCTTGCAGAGGTTCACCCCAGCGAGATGGTCAACAACTCTGACAAACTCTACAAAGCCTATCTAGGAGAGCTCAAAGACCAGGTGTGTATGAATGGGACAGTTATTGTATTTTTTTTTTTCTGATGCCAGTTGAATGTGTGTGTATTCAGTTGTTGCTTTTAATCTTTTTGTTTCAGATGACCTCTTCGACAAAGGAACCAAAACTGATTGTTGTCGCTGGATGTTTGAGAGGAATCACTGCTCTAATGGTCAACTTCACTAAAACCATGGACGAAGGTGGGATGTTGTGTGTGTGTGTGTGTGTGTGTGTGCGTGTGCGTGTGCGTGTGCGTCCATATTTCACATTTTCAACAAAACATTTTCAATGCTGTTTCTATGATTAGTGTCTGTCTCTGATTTGCAGACCCAGCGACGTCTAAAGACATTTTTCAGTATGCTTTGAAGGCAATCACCCCCCAGGTAAATATCACTGTGTCAGCTGTCTAACAGTCCTTTTACAGTTGGAATACCCCGTATGGCAAGGGGAGTGTACATGTAATGGGTAGAAATGGGCATCAAATTTAATACTTGTTTGGTACTAACTGAAATGTGTCGGCCGTAGTGAGCATCTAAAATTATTACTGTAGGTCAGGGGTCGGAAACCTTTTTGATGAAGGACCATTTTTAAAGTTTCTTGTTAATCAGTGTGCCATATTAACAATAAGGTTATTGCGTTTTATTATGACACCACACCAAAATGTATATCTCCAACGAATCTGTAATTTTATTCCATCCATATAGGCAACATCCATAGCAACATTTTTAAAAAACATTTTTTTCCCATAATAAAGATATAATAATTATATATGAGAGCACTATACAAGAAGGCTGACATCCTTATGAAAACATCTATGTCTGAGATGAAATCATTAACCCTACCAACCTTCCACCAATCTGGTTCATCAGCAATAAACTTTTCAAATTCTGTGAAGAAGGCAACGAGTGCTAGACAATCAGAGGCAGAGTAGGACAGGTCTTTGCGTAATGCAGTTGGGGGAAAAAATCAATCAAACTACTGTAAATAACAGGCCATGCAACTGCCAATGACTGTGAAAGACATCATTTGGCATGCGGATCAGAGGGCACTTCAACATTTTCCCAAAAAATTGACTGATAAGAAAAAAAAAGAATACTTGAAAGCTTTTAAGTACTCTTTTTATGTAGCATATGTTATGATATCGACCCTTATGTTTGTGCATAATGTGTCATGGCGCTGAAATGTTTTGTGATACCATGTACTCCTATGATTGCTTCTTTTCCCATTCTTGTTGTAGATGTCAATGACTCGCTACGCCGTCACCTTTGGTAAGGCCTGCCATTTCCATAGCACCATGAAGATAAAACTCCTTGAAAACCAACACCTCTCTGACTCCATATCTCTTAAACAGCTGGGCTCCGATTATTGGCCAGACACGCATCCCAGTTCAGCAGCTGCCTCATGGACCACTACAGAGCTCTGTTCGAGGTCATGTCTAAGCTCTGTGGACACATCAACGCTGAGATGAAGAAGACGAGCTACTATGCGCTCGAGGCCTTCCTCAAACAGGTAAACGCTCCCAGGCTTTTCCACAGAAAACTGAAAATAAGACAGCTTTATATTGTATATTGATTTTCGGATCATTTTAAGGTTGCATTGCTGGTGGCAGAGAATATTGAGGAGCACAAAAGCAAGTTGAAGTTCTTCATGCAGAAGTTCTGCGGCATCATTAAGACCATGGACTCGACACATAAGGAGCTGTCCATTGCTATACGAGGATATGGATTCTTTGCAGCCGTATGTTTTTTGCCTTCTTCATTTCAATCACAGCTGTAAAAGCCAAAACTTACTTGACAATAAATTTAAAAAACATGTTTTTTCTGTAGCCATGCAAGAAAGTTTGCCCACAAGACGTGGACTTGATGTACACGGAGCTGATTCAGCGCTGTAAACAGATGTACCTGACTGAGTCTGATGGGGAGGACGACAGCTTCTACCAGCTGCCCAGCTTCCTGGACTCTATCGCTAGTGTCCTGATTCACCTGGACAAGGTAACAGACTCAGACCAAATAGAATAACAACAACACCCTAATGACTGTCTAATTTGAATTTTCTGCTTTGTGCTCATGGTCTCAGATTCCAGAGGTGTATACACCGCTGCTGGAGCGTCTCCTTGTGGTGCAGATCGACAGCTTCCCTCAGTACAGCGAGAGAATGCAGACTGCCTGTTGCAGGTCCATCCTGAAGGTGCTGGTGGCCGTGGCCTCGAAAGGACCCGTCCTGTGGAGTTTCATCAGCTCTGTGGGTGAGTTCATCATGAGCACATTGTACCTAAAGGCCGTCATGATAATTTGAAATGAGACACTGCCCTTCAACAGATGCTGTTTTTAGCCGCTGCACATGGTAAGATGTGTGAAAATGGTTTTATCTGGGTGATAAAGTTCAAGAAGTTCAAGAAGTACAGAAATGAGAGAAGAGATTGTAATAGTGGTAGAGGGCCCCTTAAATACAGTAAAAATAGATTGCATAGATTGCATATAAAGTCTAATAAAACATTCACCTGTGCTTATTTTCCAGTGCACCAGGGCTTGATTCGTGTCTGTTCAAAACCCATCATGCTCTCTGAGGTCAGGCGCATGTTTTCACACGTTGTTGTCATGATTCAATTTGCACACATGTATATATTTTGGTAGAAGAAATATGCTCTTTGTCCTCCTTTCCTCAGGACAAAGACAGCGAGTCGTCCCAAGTTCGTACTGGAAAGTGGAAAGTTCCATCTAGTCAGAACTATCTAGCCCTGTTTAAAAGCCTTCTGGACTGTGATCGGCTGAAAGTACGGCTCTGCTCTTTTTAAGTTTGATTATAATTAATTTCAGAAGATTTGATTATATTTTATATCCCACATTACATAACATTTAGCCACTTAGCATCCCTTTTGAAGACAGTAGTCATACATTTTCTAAATACTATCAATGCGTCTGTATTCAGATTACATGTATCACCTACTGTACTGCTGTAAAACTACTTTGAATGCTCGTGGCTGCGTTATTAAAATTGTGCAAAAGTACGTCTAGGGTCTTGCATGTGCAGTTTTAAATCGTAAATATTTAGATGCATTGTATATCATGAGATAGATTATATTTACTAGCCAACACTGTCTCCTTTGCTCTGCTGGCCATGCTGCAGGGGAGATTGTTTCATTGTTCACATTTTATTTTATGCCCTTGTTACATTTGTGTCGTCCTCTGCAGGATTCAGGGTTTCTGGATGGAGCTTTTGAGAGTCAGAACGCCGCTCTCGTGTCTCTGAGCCGTCTGCTTTATGACGAGCTGGTGAAATCAATTCTCCGAATTGTGGAAAAGTTGGACTTGTCTGTGCAGAAAGTGACGACGGGAGAGGAGGTGAGTTCTCACTCTGAGGTCCCACTTGGATATACGTCAATGACATTCATAAAAAGTTGTTGAGAGGTGCACAGGACAAATGCGACAAATTCAACGTCGTGCACACCATCTGATTGGCTAGTGTACAAGATATGTTGATATTGTTTAAGTCATTATGATTATGCTGCTATTGGCTGTATCAGTTTAAACATAATTGAGTTGTTCTTCAAAAGCCTTCCTGTCTGTTGAACCCTAATCCATGGTACATGCCTCTTTGTCTTTCAGGCTCCGGATGATGCGGCCCACGTCCTGCCCTCCTCCGACCCCACGGCTCATCTGTTGCCCAATAAGATCAAAGATTTCACTGCCTTTATCAACCTGGTTGACTTCTGCAGGTACTGGAGACGGCACACATGGGAGATCGGTCTACCAGACATCATAAGGGTCAAATTAATCTCAGTGAAACCAGCAGACACTCTAATTGTTATCATCCATAGTACCTTTATGATGTCAGTCTCACACTGTTCTCCTTTTTTTGCAGCGAGTTGTTGCTGAATAAACACGTGGAGTATTTTCAGTCCTGGATGTATCCCCTGAGCCACGAACTCATCCTCCACTCCATACGAAATCCACTCGTCAGTGGCTTCTACAAGCTGCTCTCTGTCACCATGAGAATCGCCAAGAGAATCAAGTACTACCAGGTAATATTTCCACTAGTGGAAAAACATTTTCTGTCATAATTCGTTGTGTTTGCCTCGTCAAGAAATTTGAAAAATGATCCGGGCAGGTCAGAACTCTACCGGTTGGTCACGTTACAGGGATATCAAGTTGTGTTTTCCATCTGGTTTACTAATTAAATTCACTAAATTGTGTTCTCAGCTTTTTTTGTGGCATATTTAGAACACTTAATGTGACATTTAATAAAGGGAATCCAGTATCAAGGCTGTGGGTATGTGACCAGGTGGAAAAAATAATGAGTTTCCTTGATGTTGAACAAACTCTGATTTGTATTACTTGTATTATGTATTCAACGTGTGTGACTTTACTAATTTGTCTCTGTTTTCTAACAGGGGGTTGGCCCGAGAAGCTCCTCATCCCCTCAGAGTGACACAGTGAAAAGTGCTTGTTTTGCACTCTTCTCTAAGTTTGGAAAAGAGGTAGCTTTCTCTTTACAATATTTCCTCCTAAGCACCTTAATATACAGGAGATGTGAGTGACGTGTGGTTTTTCCCACCAGGTGTGTGTGAGAATGAAGCAGTACAAAGATGAGCTGCTGGCCTCCTGCTTGACTTTTGTCCTCTCGCTGCACCACAACATCGTAGCTCTGGACATCAAGGCCTACTGCCCTGCTCTCGAGGTGGGGTACTTTTTAATTTGTTTCATTGTGTTTTTGTGAACTAGATAAAGATGGATGAATACAGCTTCAAACAAAAACATAAAATGCAGATGTACAGTAGGGGGTTTAGCGCAGTAATTTACCCCAACGGCTACTTCTGTAGCTGCCAGGAAAAATTTCGAGTCGCTCATGTAATTTGATAAAAATGGAAATTACAATTTGAATAAAAGATATGTCCACATAACTAAACATTGACAGTTCAACTGTATGGAAAGATATAACATCCACTATTGAACCAATATTGACATCAATTCAAATGAACCAATTTGGAACATGGCGGGTGGTGCTGAAGGAGGGTTCATCTGACAGGGCTGTGGGGGTACGTCAGACAGAAACTGTTTGCTACCGGACTCCTACAGTAAATCATGTATGTGTGTCTAGGCGGCTCTGAAACTGGGTCTGAGCCACGTTCCTTTGGCCAACGTGGCCCTGGATGCCCTCGAGGACTGGTCCTCCTACATTCCTCTGGAGACGATGCAGCACTGCTACACCAACATCCTCCCTCTTCTGGATGGATACCTGAAAACCACCTCCACCAACAGTAAGCCCATAATAGTACCAAGGGGAGGTCAAGCACATCTCTCTGGTTGTATTTGAAATCATTTCAGGTTGGTAATAAATGAAGTTATCAGCCAAACAAAAAGTCTAATTCAGATGTTGTTGATTTCAGACAAAGATGAGAGCAACTGGGAGGTGATGTCTTCTGTGTCTTCAAGAAACGACAGAGGATACAGCCGAGTGATGACGAGGCTCTTGAAAAAATCCCATCAGCTCACCACGGTACGGGATGGGAATGTGGGAAGACATCTTTGGGAGAGATTTGATCTATTATCCATCACAATTTGGCTGTATTTATTGTAGAGCAAGGTTAATGTACTGTTTACTTCAGTCCACGGTGGAGTGTGTTCACTGCAGGAGTCATTTATTTTCTATTTGAATCTCTTATAAAGCTGATTTACTTCAGGACAAGTCCTAATGAATTACCTGGTATTTTACAGCACAGGAATTGATATGAGTGCAACTGTGTGATATTCATGTGAAGTTGTGTCTTTGAGCTTAATGATCCCTTCTATGTGAATGCAGGAAGATGCTCCTCTTGTCATGGTGAGGCTCAGGGTGGTGAAGCTGCTCGGCCACCTGGGAGGAAAGCTCAACAGGAACCTTGTAACCGGTGAGGATTTCCATATTTACACTGACATATTGGGCCTGAATGATGGTTTGAGAACACTCGACACGTGACTGCGGATAGAGAAATTAGCCGTCTTTGCTGATCTCCTGTTTTCACGTTTAGTCGTCTCATCAGAGGAAACGATGAAGAAATTCGTCGCGTGGGATTCTGAGAAAAGGCTCAGCTTCGCGGTGCCATTCGCCGACATGAAGCCAGTCATCTACCTCGACCCGTTCCTGCCTCACATCAGTGAACTGGCTCTGTCCACAAGCGACAGACAAACCAAAGTATGTCCTGCAACATCAAAGAGTTTCCAACGTCGGTTCACAAAATGAATTTGATGCAAACTTAGATATGATGGTGTCACCCAATAGAAATGTTTATTGTAATCCAGTGTCTCTTGTGATGCAGGTAGCAGCTTGTGAGCTTCTCCACAGCTTGGTGGTCTACATGGTGGGGAAGAGCGCTCAGATGGTTGAGGGGGAGAACAGTTTGCCTCCTATGTACAAGCTGCACAAGAGGCTGTTTCCAGTGCTACTGCGTCTAGCCTGTGATGTGGATCAGGTGTGTACGCTCCAACAAGATAATCACCCCAGCACAATTCCCATAAACAGCCCTTAAACAGAGCAGGGTTCTAACAGAGGAGATGTGATGATGTCCACAGTAATGTTTATGTATTTTAATTTCTTTACCAGGTGACCAGACAGCTGTTTGAACCTCTGGTTATGCAGCTGATTCATTGGTTCACCAACAACAAGAAGTTTGAGAGCCAAGACACGGTAGCCGTTCTAGAGGCCATCATGGTGAGTGTTTCTATTCTCTGAAGGGCTTTATAGTCTAAACAAGACCTGAGATATGTTACACAACCCCTGTGTTTGTCTCTTCAGGACGGTGTGGTTGATCCGATGGATAGCACTCTCCGAGACTTCTGTGGCCGCTGCATTGAGGAGTTTGTCAAATGGTCCATCAAACAGACCACCCCCAAGCAGCAGGAGAAGAGCCCTACTAACATGAAGTCCCTGTTTAAGCGGATCTACAGCCTGGCTCTCCACCCAAATGGATTCAAAAGACTTGGTGCCGCCTTAGCATTCAATAGCATCTACAGACAATTCAGGTATGATACCTTGTCAAATAACATTTTTCCCACCGAATTGAATTCTTGAGAGAATGACAAAACTGATTGTGAGAAACGGTATTATTACTGTACTGTGTTTGCTCAATGTTGTTGTTTCATTGTCCCTGCAGGGAGGAAAAGTCCCTGGTGGAGCAGTTTATCTTTGAAGTTCTCGTCATATTCGTGGAAAGTCTGTCTCTTGCGCACTCAGATGAGCGATCTATGGGTAATTGTTCTTCCACTTCAGCTTTACAGACAGGACGCTCAGATTTTCACATCATTATTAATGTCCTCTTTATCAAACTAACTAGCAGTGGTAATTTATCAAAAGCAGCTTTTTCTCTGTGTTGCATTATCATGAATTATGTATTTATTTTTCTGTTATGCTGCAAAAACAGCACAATGGTTTAAGCCACTGGTTTGTAATTGTATTTAGAATGGTATTTATTTGTTTTAATTCTCTCATGTTAAGGTTCTATCGCACATTAAAGGAAAATTCTAATGAAATTTTCAAAAAGGTCTGAAGCTGTTCTTGCCAATCTTCCATCCTCAGGTACGTTGCAGCAGTGTTGCAGTGCCATTGATCATCTGAAAAGAATCATCAATCATAAGGCGCCCAGTCTCAATCAGCACAGCGCTAAGACCCGCATCCCACGGTTGGTACTCTCTCTGTGTACAGTTGGAGTTTTGCAAGCTATGACGCTTCCCATAACCTTACCTTAGTTAATCTAACTTAACAAAACAAGATATAGTTTCTATGAAATTAAATTCAGGTAAATTGTGTACATTAAACATTACATAGTATGTAAGTGCATCTTTTTTGGTACAAGAGGTGTATTGCTATGATTGCAGTAATGTTTATGCAATGAAAACACAATATCATTTATATGTATGAATAAATATTTTTTTTCCATCACTATCTCTTCCTCCTCTCTCTATTGATGCAGGGGCTTTCCTCCTGATGGGAAGCTGTGCCTCTCTGATGTGGTTTTATGGCTCCTGGAACAATGTGGCCGACCTCAGACTGAGTGTCGCCACAAATGCATGGAGCTCTTCCATGAGTTCATACCCCTCCTCCCAGGTGAGCAGTCCTACCACGTTAGCCTCGATAAGACGAACAAATAAAAACAATAGATGCAATTTATAAAAGGAAAACAAACTAAACTTTCAGCATTTTGAATTCGATTGTTAATTTGCGTTTAATATACTTAAGTAACACACATGTGAATAAATCCTCTGCTGTGTGTGACTGAACTTAGGAAAGAAGTCTCCGCCTCAATGGGTGGACGGCATGCTGAAGGATCACGGCATGGGTTTCCTGATCTCCCGGTTCGAGGGTGGCGGTCTCCTCTCTCAGCCCACTCTCAGAG
>CAKALG010047934.1:0-13194 GCA_916700815.1 Helicolenus hilgendorfi
ACCTGTGTCTACAACCTGCCAATAAAGAGCCTGAACCAGTCTCATGTTGGGACCTACTACTGTGCTGTTGCCTCATGTGGACACATACTGTTTGGAAACGGGACCAGGCTGGACTTTAAAGGTGAGTAACATTTTAGTAAAGGTTATCTATTTTGTTAAATAGTGATGGATAGATTCTGATCAAATTTGATGAAAAACAAACCCTGAAAGCTCTGTGTCCTCATGTTCATCTGCAGATGAGGAAGACTCTCTTGTCTTGGTGTATTTCTTGAGTGGAGCTTTGGCATTCACCACCATCCTGGTTGTTTTCCTGGCTTGCAAAACATATACAATGTACAAGACAAACAGCTGCCAATGCACAGGTAGGCTATATATATTTATATTTAGTATATTTACTAAGGCTGTCAATCGATTAAAATATTTAATCACGATTAATCACACGATTGTCCATAGTTAATCGTGATTAATCGCAAATTAATCAAAATTTGTATCTGTTCAAAATGTACTTTAAAGGGAGGTTTGTCAAGTATTTAATACTCTTATCAGTCAAGGTCAAGGGACCGCTTTGAAAATGGCCATGCCAGTTTTTCCTTGCTAAAATTTAGCGCAACTTTGGAGCGTTATTTAACCTCCTTCTCGTGTTTGACATGGTTAGTACCGATGGATTCCTTATGTTTTCTACTTTCATATGATGCCATCCTAATCTTGACTCTAGCTTTAAAACTGAGCCCGCTACAACTTAATGCATTAAAGAAATCAGCGGCGTTAAACTGATTTGCATTAACGCATTAGTATTAGTATTTACATCTGATAGTATTGAATGTATACAACATTGAAGAAGGCATAAAAGAAGTGAATGAGAATTGGCCTTCTCACCATAGTGAATTTTAAAGAAGTTTTTCTGTTTTGTTTTGTCACAACCAGACTCTCAGGCAAGATCTCCAGCTGCCTCGGCTCCCAATGCAGAGGTGAGTGATTCAAAACCATAAAACAGAGATGAGGGTGAGAGATTATCACCTGTAAGATATCCAGTTCAGTAAATAAGAACTACATACCCTTATGAGGACTGATTGAAGATTGTGAAGCGTTGACCGATGGTCATCGCGTAAGACTGATGCTGGTGCTATTGTTATTTTGGATTGCATTATTTTTGGGCGTGTTTCTGTTATTTTGTCCACCGCTTGACATAAAAAAAAAATACCAAAAAAATAGTAGAAATTATTTTTGCATTTGAATTAGACAGTACAGATGTTAGTGATGCTGTTTTCAATACTTTCAAGTCATGAGACGTATACTATTATGGCATTTAACTATCTCATACTTTGTTACCAGGGTTGCCAAGATGCAGACAGCCTCCATTATGCTGCTCTAAGGGTGAACAGGGCCAACAGATCAACGAGACAGAGAGACGACAACGGGAGTGAATGTGTCTACTCCGGTATAAAGCAGTAGAACTAGACATGTTTCATTTGTGTTACTAGAAGTGAACATTTAGTCAGATATCACCTCCATGTACTGAATGTAAAGATTTACCTTGCAAACAAATTAAACACGTTCCCTCAGCTACAGTTAAACCAGGTCTCTTTGATGTGATTTCCACTCACGCTATACTTGTAGTCAACAATGCACAAACACACAACCACACACAAGTGATGTCTGTGGCGCCTGTGAGCTCAGATACGAGAGAGGGAAAGTAAGTTTCCCCTTTCAAACAACACGCGTTATTTGGTTCTTGTTTGTGGTTACTTCAGCACATCAAACTTTCAGCAACACTATCTGAGAGTCAGAGGGACACAATCGGTACGGCATTACAAACACAATGCATGTCTGACTCCTTCAAGCAGTGGTAGTGTGCTCAGAAACATCAGAGTCAGGGTGACAAGAAGACCCGCCAATGTGGTAAATACTACTCCAGTGTATCGACCCACTTCTTATGTCAAACGTAACTGTAGGAATCTTGGCGCTCCCTATGTAGATATAAACGTCTCATTCTAATGTAATGAAAACAAAACAATTCTTATTTTCACGTGATTATACACTACAGAAAAAATATTTATTAATATTATATTCCATTTCTGCCAATAGATCCCCCTAATTGTTACACACTGGTCCCTTAATTTGGCTTTTTTTAATAATTTAAAGGGTTGATCTAGGTGGTTGCTGTTTGCTTTCTGTGTTCACAAGTGTGTTCGTATGTATTTCTGATTTTTTTTTTCTCTTGTATGCACTTTGTACTTATATGCTTTCCGTACTGATGTTGATGTAAAACACCTATATTAAAAAAAGGTGCCATATGAATAAAGTTTTACTTACTTACAATGTGATTTATATAACACACGTTGCCTGCAGCATTAACTGATCTGTGAGCGCCCGCCCTGACGGTATCGACAACGCCTCTTATTCTCAACAGGTTGTTTACTGACTGTAAATGAGCCGATTTCACACCACTAACTCCGAGATGCAAGGATCTTTTTTAAGCCTCGGTGTGGTCGGCAGTCAAAGATTGGCTCTCAATGCACTTCGGTCGTGCACTTCTCTAGGACCCTCTGCTCTCTTTGTGGTTTCATACAGGAAGTCTCTGCAGTGTTTTCATGCACAGCAGCCACACAGTATAACTCTAATGCCCAGACTATTGTAAGAAGATTAGAGGATTATTAAAGCAATCTAACTAATATATTAATTTGTAAACATTTAACGACCAGTATTTTCGACGTACAGACAGTTGTGCTATCACTATATAACAAGTTACTCAGCAAAATGAGCCACATGTGTTGGCCTGTGTTTAAGCATCACAGAAACCGGAAACATTATATTCGCCACTCCTCTATTCCACTCCATTCCTCTTATTTAGCCTCCGACAAGCTAGGACATGCTTGGTACCAATATGATCCTCAGGTTTTCTAGTTTCACATGATGCCACCTCACTCTAGCTTTAAAACTGAGCCCGCTACGACCTCTGGAAGGTCAAATAGACTTTACATAGAGAGATGAAAGAGACATGGGTCTTCTCTAAGGCAGAAAACAAAAGGATTTCCAAAAAAAGAAACCCTGCAATCATGACTTAAACTGAGAAAATGCAGTCCCAGTCATTTTTGTCGTAGTGTTGTCAGAATAAGCCAGTTGACCAGGTCTTGGTGAAGTATGTTGGTAATGTCAAACGACAGGGTGGAGTAATCAGGTTTTGCTTCCTGTGCCTAAGTTGCACAAAGCCTTCTATAAGATAGTATGGTAAACTTAGTCACCATGTTTAACCGGCATTTTGTCTCTGTGTTCTGCTGTTAACGCAGAGATGAAGCCGTCGTTTTACTGAGACCTGTTGACCTTTATCCCCATGCTTTCGCTGTGCATCTCTTTCATTGCAGCAGCGTTGGTGGTTTTCAGCAGGATGTAGAGGTGTTTGTAGCATGCGTTTTTGACTCAGCCCTGACGTCGTCTTTAAGCATCTTCATAGTACAAGTCTGACCTCGAACACCGTCATATACACCTTGACTAGGACTGTTTAAGTTAACCATTATTAAAGTTACTGTTTTAGAAAGTTTGAGCCTGAGTTCTGTGGTGTCTTGGTAGGTTGGGTAAACTATGGCCCCAAGATGAAGTCAACATACTTTGCTCTGTGGAGCTTTTAAGACAGAGTTATGCATGCATTTTGTTTTGTTTTTTTGGCACTGCTTCTCCTATGAATGCAGAAAAGAAACTAGAAGTGCACTCAAAGAGCGCAGACCTCTGCCTAAACAGGTTTCATGTACGTAAATACACATTACTATTACTGATGCTTTTTATTAGCAGGTAAATTATCAGACATAATGACGGTCAGTCCATTGCCAAATATAATACCAAGATAAAGAGATTTATATTTATATTTATATATTTTTTTGTGTATTATTTGTTATTTGTATGATGTTTCTATGAAGGCAGTGAGCCAGCATCGCTTTACTGGTGCAAGCAAACACTGGGACAGAAACCACGGCTGATCTAGTCCTCATATATGCGTGATACAAGAGGCACTTTTCATCATGAATTCAAGAACAATCCACGCTTCACACTGGATAAGGAAAACAATAACAATCCTTTGACAATTTTTGATTTGCGCATTTCAGACTCAGCTATTTACTACTGCGCAGCTAGTGCGTCATACGTCTTGTATTTTGCCCTTTAGTCAGTTTACAGGGTTCAGGTTTGAATGTCCCGGCTTTGGTCCAGCAGTCAGCATCTGAGACCGTCCAGCCAGGAGGCTCTGTGACTCTGAACTGTACTGTACACACTGGGACCTGTGATGGAGAACACAGCGTTTACTGGTTCAGAAACCACAGTAGGGGCCACTGAACATGTGTTCACTGCTTCAAAAATAGGACATTCAATCTGATTGGCCAATCAAACACAGACTCCGCTTTGAAGAGTAGAGGAAATACAGAGATACAAATCATTAACCACAGCATTTGAAGCACGATGACACCTCCAAACTTTGCTTGGTATATCACATGTCTGTTTGTGGTGAATATGGGTAAGTTGTGTTTGTTACTGCTTATTTTTTTACCCCAAATTACAACCATGTTTGTTTGTAACATGTTTACATGCATATTTACACATTAGCGTTAAATTACTTGTATTTACTTTGTCTCTTCATTTTCTCCTCAGCTTGTACGGCAACTTTAAAACAATCATCATCACATTTTCACTCAGATAATGATGGGGAAAGTGTGACTCTGCCATGCGTCTGTGAAGATAAAGCTGCAGTGATGTTTTACTGGTATAAACAAACTCTGGGACAGAAACCAAAGCCGGTGTCTACATTTTATATGTCTAATAATGACGGCACCTTTCATGACGAATTTATCAACAATCCACGTTTCTCACTGGATACTGAAAACGGTAAACATCACTTGAAGATTTCAGATCTGCACATTTCAGACTCAGCTACTTACTACTGCGTAGGGAGCAATTTAGTTTACTTAGAATTTTGCGAGGGCGCTACGGTCAGTGTAAAGGGTTCAGGTCTGAACGTCCCAGCTTTGGTCGAGCAGTCAGCATCTGAGACCGTCCAGCCAGGAGGCTCTATGACTCTGAACTGTACAGTACACACTGGGACCTACTACTGTGCTGTTGCCTCATGTGGACACATACTGTTTGGAAACGGGACCAAGCTGGACTTTAAAGGTGAGTAGCCAAGGTTGTTGCATCTGATACGTACTTCCTAAACAAACTTAGGATAACAACCTGCTGAAAGCTACATGTTGTTGAAGTCCGTCTCTCTGCAGATGGGGTGGACTCTCTTGTCTTGGTGTATTTCTTGAGTGGAACTTCGACATTCGCCTCCATCCTGAGTGTTTTACTGGCTTTCTCCGTGTGCACGATGAACAAGAGAAGCAGCTGCCAATCTACAGGTAACTACTGTTTGTATTTGAGCGCTCGTCTTCACTGAATTTGGCTTCTGAATAAAAGAGCTTTTTATTCTGTTTCACAACCAGAGTCTCAAGAAAGACTTCCAGCTTCCTCAAAAGCAAGTGCAAAGGTGAATACAAACTGTTAAATTAACATTTTATTGCACAATGCTTTGTTTCCTGGTTATTGTTTTAATTTCTGTCAAGCACTAAATAATCAACTGGTATATACTTTGTTACCAGGGTTACCAAGACGCAGAAATACTCTACAACGCTGCTTTAAGTGTCAACCTGCACAACAGATCAAGAGGACAGAGGGATCCAACCTGGAGTGAATGTGTGTACTACAGCGCCAAGCAGTAGAACTGGACATATTGTATTTGTACTTTTGAGTAAGACAGGGTTTTCTTTCTGCCTCTTTTAAAGTGTAATATAGATGTATATCTTAGTTTGAAATAAATATGCTTTTAAAGTTTCTTTGTGGTTTTGCAGCAAAAAATAAATCACTCTTCTTTGCTAATGTGCTTATTGAGGACACAGATTGTTTTTGTCTCCACAGTGTTCTTGCAAATACACCATGTATCTAAAATGATTCTTTAATTATTAATTAATTTCATTAAGATTATTTTTAGTAAATATGAATAAATGTTTTTTATGACTTATCCAGTATATTAAGAAGCTCAGATTCATCTATGCTGTAAATGTCACGTGCATGCTTTTAGGATAGAGATTATTCTATGCTTTTTATCCATCCTCATTGTTTTTTTAACCAAATCATATGTGTGTTTTTGTATGTGAAATTTATATTGTTTGTGATCAAATAAACAATCAAAATTTGGAGCACCCTTGAGTTTGAAACAATATGCATGTTCATTCCAGCGGTTTCAACACACACAAGTGGCACATTGATCCTCAAACCACAGCTTGTATGATAGCTTACAAAAAGTTATTCCTCATTTTTTGTGCATTCTCCTACGAATGTCAAGCGTCAATTTCCGCACATTACATGCATACAGAAAAAAAATTAAAAAATAATAAAAACAATTATAAAAACATTATATGAATGGTAAATTACAGTGTTTGAATTACACCGTAGCTTTTACGGGGAGCCTTATTTTTGGGGGAATAAGGCTCCCCTCCCCCAGAGGGGCTGAAGCAGGAAGAGAAACGTTACCGTCTCCAACCGGGTGCCGTGGATCCCTCAATCATAGATATGCTCTGAATTTGGAATTCAGCACCTCTCATAATACTAATAATAAAAATAAGATCTAAGTTGTAGAAAGGTGATTTAAAGTCTTTTAAACTTCAGTTCAGAAAAATTCTCTAAAACCCCATAGGGATAGATATTTAGATATTCAAAGTCAGCACTTCAGGACTATGCATCAACTCGGTCTTTACATATTCTTCACTTTTATAAAAACACATTACTATTACTGATGCTTTTTATGGGCAGGGGAATGATCACACATGCATGTGCCTGTAATGTTCTGTTGAACCACAACTTGGCTCTATAAATGGCAGTAAACATGTGATCAGGTTTCCTGAATAGGACATAGAGTGTCACATCAGGTCGGCCAATCAAACGCAGTCTTGTCTCTGAAGAGTGGAGAAAGCATTTATGTTCTTTTCACTCAACACAGCATTTTGAACACGATGGCATCTCTAAAGTTTGTCTTCTATCTCACATGTTTGCTCTTGGGGAAAATGGGTGAGTTGTGTTTTTGTGACTGCAGTTTCTATCTTTTCTTTAGCAACTCTTCATGGAAATTCTTCTAATATATATATTTTTATGTCATAATTATGCTGAATTCCATCAGATGTCATTATTAACGGTGTATTTGTTTTGTCTCTCATTTCACTTCAGCTCATGTGACCGGTCTGATTTATTCCTCATCTATTCGTCAACAGAGAGGTTTTGTATCAGCTAATGTTGGAAACAATGTGACTTTGCAATGTTTCTATGAAGATAGTGAGCCAGAATCGCTTTACTGGTACAAACAAACACTGGGACAGAAACCACGGCTGTTATCTTCCTCATATATGCAGACTACAGCCACTTTTTATCATGAATTCAAGGACAATCCACGTTTCACAGTGGATAAGGAAAACCGTAACAATCACTTGACAATTTTTGATTTGCGTATTTCAGACTCAGCTAATTACTACTGCGCAGCTAGTGAGTCACTTGCCTTGTATTTTGCAGAGGGCACTTTAGTCAGCGTAAAGGGTTCAGGTCTGAACGTCCCAGCTTTAGTCCAGCAGTCAGAATCTGAGACCGTCCAGCCAGGAGGCTCTGTGACTCTGAACTGTACAGTACAAACCGGGACCTGTGATGGAGAACACAGTGTTTACTGGTTCAGAAACTCTGAAGAATCTCATCCAGGACTCATCTACACCCATGGAGGCAGGAATGATCAGTGTGAGAAGAAACCCAACACACAAACACACACCTGTGTCTACAACCTGCCAATACAGAGCCTGAACCAGTCTCATGCTGGGACCTACTACTGTGCCGTTGCCTCATGTGGACACATGCTGTTTGGAGACGGGACCAAGCTGGACTTTAAAGGTGAGTAACATTCTAGCTCTAGTATACTTATTTATGGTTTCTTTCCCATCAAACTGAACATGAACACCAGGGGTGTGAAAAAGATCAATTCACTTATGTATCGCGATTTCTTTTTTCACGATTTTGAAATTGATTTTTACAATGCCAGAACCGGCAGAGGGTCCGCATAGATACGACCTGCACCCTCACATTTTATATCCAGGTGGTAAACACTACACATCCAGTGAAGTATGGAAACACTTTGGGTTTCAAACATTGCAGCAAAAGCAGAGCTAGACATCATGACTAAAGCTGCATGCTAAATGTTATCGTATTGCGGTAACGTACGGTCAAGCCAGCCGTCACTCTCATGGCCAAATTAGCCGACGCTACAACTGTAGAGCACCCATATACTGACATTTATGTTAAATGCATTCAAACGGCCCTGATGAAAAAAACATGTAATAAATAATGACAACGACTGATATATCTGATTATATACATGCTGAAAATTAAACATTTTTACTGTATCAATTTTGAGATTTTCCGAAGTAAAAGTCCCTAGAAGTGTATGATTCATCCTTTTGTCATGGTCTAGTGTTAAAAAAGTTACAAAAATCACTTGAAGAATCACAATACTTATCGAATCAGCACCCAAGTATCATGATAGTATGTAATCGGGAGATAGGTGCATCGTCCCAGCCCTAATGAACACAGCGATAAAAGCTCTGTTTCTGGTGTCTGACTCTCTATAGATGAGGAAGCCTCTCTCGTCTTGGTGTATTTCTTGAGTGGAACTTCGACATTCGCCTCCATCCTGAGTGTTTTACTGGCTTTCTCCGTGTGCACGATGAACAAGAGAAGCAGCTGCCAATCTACAGGTAACTACTGTTTGTACTTGAGAGCTTCTTCATTGAATTTGGCTTTTGAATAAAAGAGCTTTTTCTTCTGTTTCACAACCAGAGTCTCAAGAAACACTTCCAGCTTCCTCAAAAGCAAGTGCAAAGGTGAATAAAAACTGTTAAATTAACATTTTATTGCACAATGCTTTGTTTCCTAGATATTGTTTTCATTTCTATCAAGCACTAAATAACGATCAACTGGAATATATTTTGTTACCAGGGTTACCAACACGGAGAAACACTCTATAACGCTGCTTTAAGTGTCAACCTGCACAACAGATCAAGAAGACAGAGGGATCCGACCTGGAGTGAATGTGTGTACTACAGCGTCAAGCAGTAGAACCGGACATATTGTATTTGTACTTTTGAGTAAGACAGGGTTTCCTTCGTGCCTCTGTTAAAGTGTAATATAGATGTATATCTAAGTTTGAAATAAATATGCTTTTAAAGCTTCTTTGTGGTTTTGCAGCAAAAAATAAATCCCTCTTCTTTGCTAATGTGCTTATTGAGGATACAGATTGTTTTTGTCTCCACAGTGTTCTTGCAAATACACCATGCATCTAAAATGATTCTTTAATTATTAATTAATTCATTAAGATTATTTTTAGTACATATGAATACATGTTTTTTATGACTTATCCAGTATATTAAGAAGCTCAGATTCATCGATGCTGTAACAGTCACTCACATGCTTTTAGGATCAAGATCATCCTATACTTTTTATCCATCCTCATTGTTTTTTTAACCAAATCATATGTGTGTTTTTGTATGTGAAATTTATATTGTTTGTGATCAAATAAACAATCAAAATTTGGAGCACTCTTGAGTTTGAAACAATATGCATGTTCATTCCAGCGGCTTCAACACACACAAGTGTCCGGTGGCACATTGATCCTCAAACCACAGCTTGTATGACATCTTACAAAAAGTTATTCCTCATTTTTCATGCATTCTCCTACGAATATCAAGCGTCAATTTCCGCACGTTACATGCAAACAGCCTTTTCAAAATAAACTTCCGTCTTCACAGGAAACATCTTGGTTAGGTTTAGGCACAGGGTCTGAAATTCTCAGAAATTGTATCTGCCACTTTTGAAATCTCTGCGTTAACCCAAGGAATAACATTTTAGATCTGATTTCATTCAATGTTCTATATATTTAACATAAAATACATTATATGCATGGTAAATTACAGTGTTTGAATTACACCGTAGCTTTTACGGGGAGCCTTATTTTTGGGGGAGGGAGGGTACTGTACACTTACCCTCCCTCCCCCAGAGGGGCTGAAGCAGGAAGAGAAACGTTACCGTCTCCGTCCAGGTGCTGGTGTCTCTCTCCAGCTGCGGTCGGAGGCGATAACGTTTCTCTTCCTGCTTCAGCCTCAAAGCCAACACTAGGATCAGCAGTGATTCATGGAGAGACCTTCGTCTGGTCAGCTAACATTACTGCCATGCAGCTGAAATATAGAGTGATATTGTGGTTTTAGCTGACGTGTGTCGCCTCACTGTTTTGAGCGATGCTCGTTCAGGTATATTTAGAGCGAGCAAGCACGAGCCCGACGCTGACTTTCGTTGATTTCACGGCCACAGGTGTCGCTGTTAAGAAGCATTTCTGAAAGTTACAAATAGTCCCTTTAAGTAAGGTTTTTTTTTTTATTGACCTAAAAGCATGATGCTCTACTAGTTTGCAATGTTAAGTTAAAAATTGTTAGTAATACACATCTCACCTGTAGCCTCTGCCCCAAAACATTCAGACCCAGTCAAGTTATTTTTATTGTCCCACAAGAGGAAATTATTTTCGCAGCAAGGCAGCATAAAACATAATTATGTAAACTAGGGGTGGGTCATGATTTTTCGAATAGTTGTTGAATTATAAAAAATCAAATAGATTATGCGACTACTCGTCCAGTCTTCCACGATAACCGAAAGTGCATCATGGAAGCCCAAACTCTGGTTCCCCCCCAGGTTAACACTGTCAGCCCTGTTGCCGTTGCTTGCACTGTTAGTGCTGCCGGCGGCTCAGTCGTCACCATCTGAAGAGCCACGTGGAGGCAATCCCTCAATCATAGATATGCTCCTCTCATAATACTAATAATACAAATAAGATCTAAGTTTTAAAAAGGTGATTTAAAGTCTTTTAAACTTCGGTTCAGAAAAATTCTCTAAAACCACATAGGGATAGATATTTAAATATTCAGAGTCAGCACTTCAGGATGATGCTTCAACTTGGTTTATAGATATTCACCATTTTTATAAATACACATTACTATTACTAATGATTTTTATTGGAAGGTGAATGATCAGACCTGCATGTGACTGTAATGTTCTGTATGTGAACCACAACTTGGCTCTATAAATGGCAGTAAACATGTGATCAAGTTTCCTGAATAGGACATAGAGTGTCACATCAGGTCGGCCAATCAAACGCAGTCTTGTCTCTGAAGAAAGGAGAAAGCATTTATGTTCTTTTCACTCAACACAGCATTTTGAACACGATGGCATCTCTAAAGTTTGTCTTCTATCTCACATGTTTGCTCTTGGGGAAAATGGGTGAGTTGTGTTTTTGTGACTGCAGTTTCTATCTTTTCTTTATCAACTCTTCAGGGAAATGCTTCTAATATACATTTTTATGTAATAATTATGCTGAATTCCATCAGATGTCATTATTAACGGTGTATTTGTTTCGTCTCTCATTTCACTTCAGCTCATGTGACCGGTCTGAGTCTTTCTGTTCGTCAACAGAGAGATTTTGTATCAGCTAATGTTGGAAAAAGTGTGACTTTGCAATGTTTCTGTGAAGGTAGTGAGGCAGGATGGCTTTACTGGTTCAAACAAACACTGGGACAGAAACCACGGCTGATCTCTTCCTCATATAGTTATCATACAAGAGGCAATTTTTATCATGAATTCAGCAATTCACGCTTCAAACTGGATATGGAAAACGGTAACCATCACTTGAAAATTAGTGATTTGTGCATTTCAGACTCAGCTATTTACTACTGCGCAGCTAGTGTGTCAGCTCTCTTCTATTTTGCGGAGGGAACTTTAGTCAGCGTAAAGGGTTCAGGTCTGAACGTCCCAGCTTTGGTCCAGCAGTCAGCATCTGAGACCGTCCAGCCAGGAGGCTCTAAGACTCTGAACTGTACAGTACACACTGGGACCTGTGATGGAGAACACAGTGTTTACTGGTTCAGAAACTCTGAAGAATCTCATCCAGGACTCATCTACACCCATGGAGGCAGGAATGATCAGTGTGAGAAGAAACCCAACACTAAAACACAAACCTGTGTCTACAACCTGCCAATAGATAGCCTGGATACGTCTCATGCTGGGACCTACTACTGTGCTGTTGCCTCATGTGGACACATACTGTTTGGAAACGGGACCAAGCTGGACTTTAAAGGTGAGTAACAGTCTAGCTCTAGTATACTTATTTATGGTTTCTTTCCAATCAAACTGAACATGAACACCAGGGGTGGGGAAAAGATCAATTCATTTATGTATCGCAATTTCTTTTTTTACGATTTGGAACATGATTTTTTTACTGCCAGAACCGGCAGAGGGTCCGCATGGATACGACCTGCACCCTCACATTTTATATCCAACATGGTAAACTCCACTTTGGGTTTCAAACATTGTAGGAAAAGCAGAGCTAGACATCATGACTAAAGCTGCATGCTAAATGTTATCGTATTGCGGTAACGTACGGTCAAGCCAGCCGTCACTCTCATGGCCAAATTAACCGACGCAATAATTGTAGAGTACCCATATACTGCCATTTATGTTGAATGCATTCAAACAGCCCCGATGAAAAAATTTTTTTTTGATAAATAATGTCAATGACTGATATATCTGATTATATAAATGCTGAGAATAAACATTTTTACAGTATGAATTTAGAGATTTTCCAAAGTAAAAGTCCCTAGAAGTGTATGATTCATCCTTTTTTCATGGTCTAGTGTTAAAAAAGTTAACAAAAATCACTTTTAAAATCGCAATACACATCAAATCAGCACCCAAGTATCATGATAGTATGTAATCGGGAGATAGGTGCATCGTCCCAGCCCTAATGAACACAGCGATAAAAGCTCTGTTTCTGGTGTCTGACTCTCTATAGATGAGGAAGCCTCTCTTGTCTTGGTGTATTTCTTGAGTGGAGCTTTGGCATTCACCACCATCCTGGTTGTTATACTGGCTCTCTCAGTGTACAAAGTGAACAAGAGAAACAGCTGCCAATGTGCAGGTAAGTGGTACCGTTTATATCTGATAGCTTGAAGTCACTAAATATAACTTTTAAATAAAGAAGCATTTTCTGTTTCACATCCAGAGTCTCGCGGAACATTATCAGCTCCCTCCACAGAAAATGCA
>CAKALG010047935.1:3618-19323 GCA_916700815.1 Helicolenus hilgendorfi
AGAGCTCACTGGGAGAAAGTGTCAGGAGAGCTGTGGTATTCCCTCCTTCGGTGAGACGCTGATCATAGAGTGCGTGGCTGTTGTGGGATCAAAGGCTTTGTCAGTCAAAGCCCCTTGACTCCGTCTCTGCAGAGCCGACTACAGGTACTCAGGGAGGCATGGACGTGGAATAATTCATGACCAGAGAGGCTAACCCTCAAATGCTCTCTCCTGCCCAGAATGAGACAGCGCATCTGGGGTCACGGGTCTCAGAGCCTCCCCTTATCAGCCCCCAGGCATGGAGTTGAGAACAGCTGCTGGGTTTGGCTTCTGTTCCTCCCCTGTATTATCTGCTTTAACACACATACAGCACAGTAGCGTGTTTGGCACAAACGCAGTCACGCTGGGAAGTGTTTGTGTGTGGCATAAATGGCATGTTTTGCATGTATATGGGTGGGCAGGTGGGTGGATGCTTGGCATGAGATGTGTTGTTTTGCTGTGTGGTATTTTTAGCTTTTCTAATGCTTCAGTGAACCAAACAGTTAAATCACATTCTAGTCATACATCCGACTTTCAAACAACATATGGTTTAGGCTTGCTGCAAGCATATATGAATACTATTAAGTCATCTTCTGGCAGTTCTGTTACACAAGGCTGATTAGAAACACTCAGGCAATCAGCCAGGATTTACGTGAACTGAATGTACATCCACTGGAATCTAAATTTGACTTGATGCATATTATCATACTTAATTTTTCAGTATTGTGGTGAAACATAAGTAAAGATGTTTAAATGTTTTAGTCTCCTTTTGCATTTAAAGTTTTCTGAGGAATTAACTTAGCTTAATGTCAATCATAGTATCCGCCCACAGCTTGAACGGTATTTAACTCAGGCGAAATCGTTCCTATTTGTGGAATCCAATAGCAGCTTTTCTTAAAAGAAGGGAAAGACACCTTGTCCACATCTGAGGGTTTATAAATCACTTGTTAGCTTAGCATAAATAGTGCATTTTAACAAACACAATAGTTTACAAGCTGTCACAACCCAGCTTTTAGTCCATGACAAAGAAAGAAAAATATACTCGCCTTTATACCGACTAAATGTGTAAAGGTTAATCAGTAGATCAATGGTGTTGTGATGTGTAAAGTAAAGATAATCCTAAAGGAGAGAGCACAATAGACAGGTTTATGTCTTAATTGCAATGGGAGTTTAGTATAAGACTAGCCTGCTGAATGAGTTATTTTCCTACTTTTGAGAGTACCTGCTTCTTTGGGGATTTGGCTAAACTAGGCTTTGCTCACCATTCAAAATACAAGTGGAAAAACCTACCTGGCAATTAACCCGTTCCTGATTCTGAAGTAAATCTGCCTATTTCTGATGTGTTTTTGACATTGATTGCTATTTGTGATAGTGCTGTGCTCCCTTGTTTACCTGATGGGATTGTAATATCATAAAAACATGTCGTTTGACCTGCCACATGCAGAATGATTGTTCAGTTGATTACAGCTTTTCACAGCTTCCTGACAGATTTATTTAAAAGACAACTCGAAGAAGCTCCTTAAAAGCAATGCTTGAAGAACTACTAAATCCGTTTGCTCGGGATGACGCTGAACTCTAAAGTAATCGTGTTCGGTTTGTATTTGATTGATGCCGTCTCGTTAGGGCTCGCTTGGTACCAGTGTTAACACATCAGAGGCGTGTTGCATTCTGAAAAGCAGCTCGGTTCTCCTCCTTTATCTTTCTCGTCTTTGTGCTAACATTGAGATTGAGAAGGAAGAGCAGCTTGTAGTGTGTGTACACCCACTTGTGCCAATGGTTAGGTGACAAATTCAGTTTTGCTGTTTTTTGTGGTGTGGCGTTGCATCAACCAAATCCAAGTGACCTTTGTTGTTGCCAAATCGCTTTGGAAGACATTGCAAAGAAAGTTCTATATCCTGCCTTACTGCTTGCTGACGAAGCAAAACGAATGAGCGGTGTGGGGAGATTGTGTTGGGTGAAGCTGGAATAGTGGCGAAGCAGAAGTAGTCTGGGCATCAGACGAACCCTTTCCACCCTAGCCTCCACTTCCTCTCAATAATAAAACACTTGTTTCACCAGAACCAGACATCTCTTCAAGCCATGTCTCACTTTCTATTCATCGCTGCCTCCCCACCGATGGTTAATAGTGTATGTGCAAAAACCGTGATGTCTCTTTCCATGCTTCTGGTTAGAGAAAGTTCGGTTTTCCCCTCGCTGCTTAATGAACTTGATAAACTGCGCTGGGATTTAATTGTACACTGGAAATTTAATCAGTGGATATGACATTAAACAGGATGGGCAGAGTGATGAGGAGGAGAGAAATAGAAGAATTCGTAATGATGATGATGCAATATCACCACATCACGCACACTCAGATGTCTGCCAGCTAATTGGTTTTATTTGGCATAGAAGAAAATGATAATGACCTTGTGAGCTATGCGGCCTCCCTATTGCCTAACCTTGTCATCTTTTGGTGAGGGATTAGAGGATTATGCAGTGATTTGTATTGCAGCGCAGGGACACCTGTCACCTCTCTCTATGTACTTTCATCATAGTCTTGACAGAGAAAAAGTCCCTTGTCGCCCCATTAGAATATCTCTTTTCTCTCTCTTCTATTGCTTTAATAAATAAATGAGAGGGCATGGAGAAACTGGATAAAATGGGTCAGGGTGATGTAGAGAGAGGATGGAGAAGGAAAGACAGAGCAAGGTGGAAGAATGGGGGAAGAAAGAGGGCACTAAACTCAGAGGCAATAATTAAGTGGAATATGGAGCGCGCCCTCGAGGGTACGTCTGAATCAGCACTTTGCATTTTGATGGAATGCGATACAGCGTGGAAGCCACTTTATTAATGAGTTTATTTATGTGCGGGTGGATGGCATTCGCCCCGACTCTGCGACACGCTTGGCCGGACTCTCCCTCATACTTGCAAATTGCTGGCAGGGGGCAAACAAAGGTGGCTCGAGGTCGCATCTACTCAGTGTACTACAAGCTGTGGAGACCAACCATGTAATGATCGACTTATTTACATAATGTCCCCTCAATGCGCCCGATCATATGGATTTGTATGGGTTCATTAAAGTTTGACCGTTAATGGTTTTTGAAGCTGATACAGACGTTTTTTGGGGGGATTTGAGCGACTGAGTTTGAGCTGCAGACAGTGTCTGATGTAAATTCAGTTTCGGAGGCTTGACAGATTCTTGAACAAACATTGTTATCTTGATTTTCAGTCGACAATGTTCAAAGTATTACATAACGCATGTTAGTGGGATCTTATTTGAAATGTTGCATTAGGATTAATTTGGGTTAAGGGGCTTACAGCAGTTGTTGTTATATATCAGGGCTGTCAAAGTTAACGTCACCAATGTCTTTAAGGCATTAACACAATTTTTGCAATTTTTAGGTTGAAGCCGGCTCAGTTTTAAAGCTAGAGTGAAGATACTGGTATCATAAAACTGAGGAATCCATTGGAACCAACCATGTCATACTAGCTTGTCGAGAAGGAGGTTAAATAACGCTCCAAACTAACGCTAAATTTTGGCGAGAGAAAACTGGAATGGCCATTTTCAAAGGCGTCCCTTGACCTCCGACCTCAAGATATGTGGATAAAAATGGGTTCTATGGGTACCCACGAGTCTCCCCTTTACAGACATGCCTACTTTATGATAATCACATGCAGTTTGGGTCAAGTCATAGTCAAGTCAGCAGCATATTGTTTATGCTAAATGCAGTACCTGTGAGGGTTTCTGGACAATATGTATCATTGTTTTGTGTTCTTAATTGATTTCCAGTAATGCATATATACATACATTTGCATAAAGCAGCATATTTGCCCACTCCCATGTTGATAAGAGTATTGAATACTTGACAAATCTCCCTTTTAAAGTACATTTTGAACAGATAAAAATGTGTGATTAATTGCTATTAACAATGGAGAATCATGCGATTAAATATTTTAATCAAACAGCCCTAATATAATATAGTGTTATATATTTAACTGTATCTACTATTGTGAATATTTGAAAATGTTTCGAGACAGGAATGATCAAAGTTCTCTCTTTAAAAGGGTTTCTTAATTTTCATATCATAATGGTCTCCAGCGAAAGATAGTGGAAAACTAATTTAATGAAAATTGAAGTTCGAGAGTGGCACTTCTCTTTCTCACTTCCTTCTTCTTTCATGTTCATAGTCTTGGACACCTCTCAATAAAGGCTGTGTTCGAGCCGCCGGCAAGCCTCCCCGGAGAAATGTATTTGTAGTGAAGTTTATGAGGGCACCTGTCGTAAAGATTTAGGACGGAGCGTTTAAGGCCGTTTGCAACATAAGCACATGTATTGAGTCGGAGGAGGAGATTATTGAGTGCTGCGTCGATATGGATTGTGCATGATGGCCTTCCCCACTTTCTGACTGCCTTCCCCTCGTTCTTTTTCTCATCTCGTCAAGTACGTTACACAATCTCTCTTTCTTTCATTCACTCATCATCGCATTCATAAATGAAGCATGGTGGTTGTGAGTCATCGGGGCTTGTGAGGAAATAGCTGGTGTTGCGGTTGGCCTGAGTGGTTTTTGCTCTTGCTCACACGGACACGTACGTATGCCCACAAACGCACATCAATCCCCTCATCCCCGTATGTGATTATGTGTGAAATGGTTTACCACACTTGAGCATGAGATGACCGACGCCATGTGAGAATACTCGCAAGGGATTTGACATTTCATTGGCCTGTGGCTCACCACCTGCCCCCCCCTAGATGAATATTCATGGGCCTAATCTCCATTGACGACAAACACGACGAAACAAACAAATGGGAATTCATTCGGGAATCTGTGTAGAGATGGCAAAAGGTCAGGAGAAGATGTGTTCAGATCTTTACCCTTTTCAAGAGAGTTTACCATTATACAGCTAATTCTTACCTGGGTGAGTCTTATATTGGTAGCACTCCCTGATTAGACAGAATCAATAGAACAATAAGCTCCTGGCTAGTTGGTGCTGCCATTAGTACTTGTGTGTCATTCACTTGGACTTGTAATGGTGGATAGTTTCAGAGACTTGGAGGTGTGGGCTCACTTTGGCAAAGTAAATGTGACTGACATAGAGTTTGGTATGCTTTTTAAAATATCCTATTGAAAACCATATTGAACTGAAAACAAACCTAGAACCTTGACTAAATCATTTGAGATCCAAGCATAGACTATATAAGAAGTGGACGTAGTCACCGTGACGCCAGCCATTGGTTTGTGGACTGCCGCTTCGAAGCCTCGAGTTCGACATTTTGGCCATTGCCATCTTGGTATTGGCTGCCGCCATGTCTTTTTTTGCAACCAGAAGTGACACAAGAGGGTGGAGCTAAGTAAAACCAAACGCTGAATACGATTTTTAGGTGACCAAAAAATGTTATAATTAACTTTCATAAAGTGAAAACACACTGTGAAAGGGTTAACGTTATAAGATGAAAACATGGACAACGCCATGGTAGCGACCTGTACATCATAAGGTAGACACGCCATAAAGCATCCCTGCTTTATGATCTATTTGACTCTAAATGGAACTATAATCTACTAAATGAACATCATGTTGTATTGAAGAAGACTTCGAAGTAACGATTGAGACCATAAACTCATGTTTACAATGTTTACTGAGGTAATAAATCAAGTGAGAAGTAGGCTCATTTTCTCATAGACTTCTATACAATCAGACTTCTTTTTGCAACCAGAGGAGTCGCCCCCTGCTGGCTGTTAGAGAGAATGCGTTTAAGGCATTTCAGCATTGGCTTCACTTCTCAGACCTGTTGGTAGCCCTCTGGATCCAAGTCATCTTCTTGCACCACAAGTAACGTTTGAAAGAAGTGGATAAGTGGCTTCAGTGGCGTGACTTCACAGAGAAGGAGCTGTTAACATCCCGCTCTCCTGAGAGGGAACATCAGTGAGATCTGTCTTGTTGATTTCCTCCAGGATGTCAATATGGTGCCATGTAGGACTGAAGTGCCTCGTCTTCTGATCAGAGGAGAGAACATGAATGACCAGTTTACTGTTCAGTTATCAGTTTTAAGCTTTTGTGTTCCGGTGGCTTGAGCTCCTTTGTTGTCTTGGCGTGCTCCCATTGCTGCCTCCCACTATGGCTGAAGCAGCCCACTAGGTGTTTTTGCATAAACCCACAGCACGGGCAATTCCTGGATCTTTCATTGTGTTACCCAACACAGCAGCCTTGCACTGAACCACTGTTTGTTTTTGACACTGTGCCTGAGAGGTTTTTTATTCAACTCAGTTTGGAGGCTGTAGTGGTGTTTTGTTGAACCCAAAAAAAAAACAATAGTTAAATCAACACCCTTGAGTTGAAACTGAGTATTATGAGGCTCACAAAGATATTAGGAAATTCATTAAAACAACAACAAAATCTTTAAAAATCCAACAGTGAAATATCACCAAATATAGCATCTGAATTTACTGCACATAATTCTGATTATATTAGGGCTGCGTATTGACAAGAACCTGGCGATACAATACGTATCATGATACAAGGGTTACGATTCAATATATTGTGATATATTGCAATGCTGTAAGTAAGATGATATATTGCGATATTTAAATTTAATTTTGGGAAAACTGCCAGCGTATAAAGAACACACCACCATATGCATAAAATCTGAGTAAAACACTTGTTTACTTGTTTTATGCAAATGTATGCATTTGCATTGATCACAGTCCCTGTAACATCAACATTGAATCGCTACTTTGCACATATCTTTGCAGATGACATAAAGTAATATCTTACTTAATCATTGCATGCAAACTATTAATTAAAAATCAAAAGTGTTTTTGAGAATCGATACAGTATCACAAAACATCGCGATACTCGATATTTTCAATATTTTCTTACACCCCTAGATGATATGTTAGTCCAGTTGAACATCATACCTTCAAAAATATTAATACAATCACATAAATCATTGAAAAGGAATTAAAATATGAACCGCCGAACATTTTAGTAGTATTTTACAACATTTTGCAAAAAGATGTTGAGTAAAGAAAGATGGGGAGAGTTGTGTGCAACTAAAGATAACTTCTATACAGCACATCCCTGATAGAGCTTTTATCTATCCAACTTAAGAGCAATGTCATCATTAAATATGTTCAGATATTTACCACAGGCATATTGCCAGAGCTAATGGGTTTCCTTTTGGAGTTATGCTTGTTATGATGGGTCCAATGTGAAGGAGCAGATTATCAAAGTGAGCGTGCTCAATCTGAAATACTCTTGGAAATGGCGGCGATCATCAAGTCTGTTCCCCTTCTTGCCACTTATCGGTTTGTAAACTGATGTTCAATATGTCTTGTTGCGTCATTTTGAATTACTGCTACGTGTGTCGGCTACAAATATCTCACAGTAGGTTTACGTTGGACCCCAAGGTCGGCGTCTTGAGCTATGTAGAGCCTTAAAATGTGTTAGTAGTCGACAATGTTGAGGTGACCTTCTGATGTATTCCTTTTTAAATCTGAATTCCTTCAAAGATGTGTCAAGGCTCTGCGCCGAAGAGAGAGAACATTCTGAGGATTGTGTATTTGGAAAGGGCACCCACAACAACTTATCATCCCCCGCTGCATCGCTGAGGTGTTTTCAACATGACGTTTGATCATGTCCAGACACACACACACCGGCCAGAGCAGCCGTACACGCTCGTCACTTTTATCCAAAGCGGTGATTACTTCTTTCTTCCTGTTTGTCTGGGAGGGAGATAACCTTTACATTCATTGGCCAGCGGCCTCGCTGCCTCTGGCGTCCTCCCTGGCTTTAATTAAAGCTGTAATTGTGCCGACAGACTCTGCTCTCATTATATCTAATCTTTTCATTGAACCTGCTCGCTGTCCCCTGTTCACTTATCTGAACTCGCTGTTGTGGAGGCAGCGTGTTTGGTAGAGCACGGGCTGAGAGGGAAGTAAATGATGTTTTGAAGTATGAGCTCGACGATATCCGCTCCGACCACATTGATCGTCAGCGCTGGTTGCATCTGTTGCAATAACGGCTGCAGCTAATGATTATTTTCATTACGTGGAGTATGCTTTAGGTTAATTGTTTAATCTACTAAATACCAGGATGTATAAAAAACACCCCTCACAATTTCCAAAATCTGTTTTTGTTTGTTTTGTTTGACCAACAGTAACAGTATTTTTTTGCTTAGCAGTTCAACAATTAGATTTTTTTTGGAGGAAAATTAATCGTTTAGATGAATCAACTAATTGGTAAAATAGTCGATAGATTAATCGATAGAAAATGAGTCGTTGCAAAATCCCTACTGCAAAGATCTGTGCTAAAACCCTCTGTGGTATATCTCACTAATCTGTTGCTTTTGACAATGAATGAAGAGCGTCTCTGTTGTGTTCATGTGGAACTGATGTTGCTGAAGCGAGCTCTTCTGTTGTGTTTGTGTGGACCTCGTCAAGGTCAGTCTTTCTCCACAGTCTCCGCGCTGGGTTTCCTCGGGTGGAGACTCTGCATGCCCACATGCTGGTTGCAGCCTGCCGCTTTCAAAGTCACACTGTTCAGCATACTCCACAAGCCTCTGATTTGTTAGCGATGGAATGAGTCCTATCTAAAATCTGCCTTTTATTTCTCGTTTGCACCGCGGCCTTATATTATGAGAAATTGCATATTGAGAGATTGTCAGCAGCTGGAAAACACAACAACAGTTTAAAACAGAAGGGATCTCTACCCTTTCTCATAGATATCTCTACATACAGTACCTTCACCTCATCGAGGTGGATTTAGCAGGACAGGATTTGGTGTAGAGCAAATCCTCTAGTGTTAGCATTAGCATTGTCTTATTGATTGGCTTCCCAGAAGGACTATTGGAAGGTAGAGGACTTATCTGAGGGGTTAAACTGAGATTTAATGATGACTGAGAGGTCTGAGCAAAGAGGTGTGTGTGTTTGTGTGTGTGGTTGTGTATTCAGGTAAAGGTCACCCCTGGATGAACAAGGGATGGAATGGAAACTTAAGATCACTATCTATAAACTTATCTCTACTTGGGACACCATATTGACAGAGGAAGTGTGTGTGTGTGTGTGTGTGTGTTTGTGGATGGAGACGAACATTTCATAGTCCTTAATATTTGACATCCTTAGCGCTCCGCTTCCAAATTTGTTTTTGTGTCCAGAATGTGTACAAGAGTATGCCGCTGTGTTTTTGTTATTCAATGGAGATAGCTTTTTAACTACACTTTATTTGAATAGCCATTTAATAGCCATTTCCAGCAACACCTTTGAGGCCAAAGGAATAAGTGTAGCATGCATATTTGTAATTAAGTTATGGTGTTAAAACATCAACAATAACACTTCTTTTTTAATTAAAACCCCAGCCCAGATGTCTGCTGTGCCCAGTGGTAAGAAAAAAAAAAAAAATCACTGCCTCCTCCACAAATCTTTTGTGCAGTCAGGTATTGTGCCAGTCTGTCGCAATTAAGTGCTGAAAATCGAGGGTTGAAAAATGCCTTAATTATGTTCCTTAGAAGCCCCCGCGCCATTAAGGCCAAACACAAACCCCTTTTTGTTGTCGGGCAATTACATTGCTTCTTCACTTAAGCTCCCTCGGCTTTGTCTGGCTTCCATTTTCTGGAATGGCCTCCACCCAATTGTCTTGGATATGACCAGAAAATGGAATAGATATGAAGAACTGAGAGGTTGCGGAAGAAAGGGGGAGAGCAGCAGCAGAGAGAGTGAAAGAAGTCAGCCGGAGCAATGAGAAAAAGGATTATTGAATAGTGTGCTATTGTTAGTCGGGCACGTCGGAGTGCATGTGTGCATAATCAGGGACACACAGGGCCATGCCAACTGTTATTGACTTCAGGCCGTAGGATTAATGCTGCACTTATTCACTCCCTGATTATTGCCCACTCACCTCTCCTAGAGAAACAATCTTGTATACAAGGCCATGGTTAGAAGGTCTTTGTGTAGTAGAGCTAAAGGGGGGATTCGTCGATGTCGCTGATTACGAAAATAAGTCGATTTTAAATTCATTCACTCTGAAAATACAACATGTGATGCGGCAGCAAACCGATACACATGTACGTTGCGAAGAAGAGAAGATGCTCACGTTCAGTCACAGATGCACAAACTGTCCCTGCAGTATATTAAAGATCAGCATTACCCTTGGTCTCTGCTGCATAACACTCAGAGGTCAAAGGTTAATGAAACATTTGCAGGTACACGCACTGACCCTGACATCCAAAGGCGCCGCTCCGTGCACTCGAAAAGTGCATATTGTTAATTTTAGTATGCATTATTCTTCGGGGCAGACGAGCTATACATAGCTTTATGGCCCGGCTTTGTGGCCTCCAGTCAAGGCACTTTACCTCGTTAAAAGATCCTGTTAAATAATTAATCGAGTCCATCAGCCTCAAAGGCAGTGATCAATCGATTGAGCAACTCCCTCACCCCTCCACCCTCGTTCCTGAGGAAGCTGCAGCTTCTATGAAATTGTGTTTCTTCACTAATGATTTATTCTCAGTGCTTCTAACCGAACATGCTAAGACTAAGAAGTCAAACGACAATTATGCCGAAGCGTGATGTCTGGCGTCATATCATCTTTGATCAGCCCCACATCCCACAGGAATAGTGCTTGTGCTGTGTTTTTTATAATGAAAGCTGATTTGCACAGATCTATCAAAGACAGTTGGTTAGGTAAGACTGACTGCTGTTCTTGAAAAGGTCATCACTCTGCAGTAAGGGAGAGAAGAAGATGACGGTGATGACGGCTGAGGAAGAGGGCCCCTAAGGACTGTTGCTTTGTCGTCAGCTCTGCCCCTCGCCTTGGGGTCAATATCAGCAGCGTATATCTCTGCCTCCGGGTCTCCTCGGCAATGCAAACCTGACAACAGCTGTATTTTTTCATCCAGCTGGAGCTGGTATCGTTAATCATCAGCATCTCCTTTTTCCCTCCTTAGCTCCTCTTGGTGCCCCGGGCTTCTCTCCTCCCTTTTCATTCTCCTTTAGTCCCTCACCTCCTCGCCTGCCCTCCATGCCTTCGTCTTCTAAGGATAAACTTTTATTTCATAGCAACTATTTGCTATTTGCATGAATTATCCTAGCGGACTTTAGTTAGTTAGTTAGTTAGTTTTCCTTAGTCATAGTTCTACTCTTACTTGGTTTAACATTAAGTCACTGCGTCTCCAGACAGAACAACACCACGGTTGAATTTCAGCCTACATGCATGTTTTTTCAGCTCAACATTGTTGAATCAGAGCAGCTGATATCGGTCGGGACAAGCTTGCTGACTGCTGAGTCTGAGGAAAAAAGAGAGGAGAGAAACAAGCGCGACAGTAAATGATAATAAAACTGTGTTTTTTGTAAATTACAGCGCACTTGTAATACACTGCCGAAGGATTTCTGTTTTGTTTTTGTCATGATTATGTACTGAGGTGGGTCACACAGATACTGATATTGAAAAGATGGAGTTTTTTTTATATTGTAGACTGTTGTAGTCTAATTTTTGAAACACTTTCTAAATAAAAAGGGAGTTCAGTTCTGTTTTTAAAGAAGAATTTGAAAGTATAAATGACAGTCGTCGGCATAAAACCAATGATCTGTTGACCATTATGAATCAAGACTCCGTAGTCTAACAATGACACGTTTAAAATGAAAGTCAAATCGAATTGTGGATTTGGAGAATCGTGACACCTGTATTGATGATATATTGGCATTTTTATCAGGCTAATAGTTTTACCTAAACTACCAAAAAAGCTTTCTAGGCTACAGCTGCTGCCAGTGCAAATAGTCAGAATCAACTGAATTGTTGTAATGCATCGATGTTGACACACATTTATTGATGTGTAAAGGAAGTCAGTAAATCATTGTGTGTCTTAGCTTTGTCCAGGCGAGATGTGTTACAGCTGCATTCAAATGCAAGACATGAACTCTGTACGTGCTTCAAAGAACAGCATCAAAAAGGGAAGCAGGATTTGGTGTTGATTTCAACAAGGTGTACCCATCTGCTGTAAAGTAAACCGAACAGCTGGAAGGCGCTTAGGATTTCTTAAGAAAGAAGTTTTATCTGCACTGACCGAAGTAGCGCTGAGCATAGGAAAAGTCTTTGGGGGCAGTTTCATGTGAAAATCATTCCTCTTTCACGTCATCTGAAGTGTTGGAAAAGTGTTTGTGTAAGTAGGATGACATATCAGAGGGAAATGGCTAATTACCTTGTGTCAAACAGCCAATAAAATAATCATCTTCCTTTTCTTCTATAAGTGCTGCCCTAATGAGAATCTCTATTCTTTAATGAGGACATAACTCAGTCAGTATGCCAGAGTCATCTGTTTTGTCTTTTGCCCTCCAAAAAATTTCACGAAGAGGAGCAACATCTTATCACAGCTATCAACTTGGGAAATTTCAAAAGTGGATTTTTTCCATTGTGTCGAGAAAAGTCAATTAGTTTCATGTGATCATCTCGTCTCCGCGGTATTGTATCATCGTTTCTTTTAGCACCGTCCTTCTAGTGTAACTACGCAGACTTTCACCATTCAAACAGCAGCAGATGTTATCTTTCAAAAAAACCCAGATAGACTTAGCAGCGTACTTTGAAATGTGTTAAATTTGCTGCAAGGGGAAGTGCTGCAAAATCAATATGAAATGCATAGCATTCCAGTTAATATGCAGTAAGGCCATGCTTCCTGTAAATAGTTTTAATGACGTTCTTAAGAAATAATGGAATTCAGATTGCATGCTGATAATTTTACAAAGATCATTTCTCTCCAGATTATATCATAGATTTGCATAATGAGTCAACATCAATTACGAAGCGAGAATATGAAGTGATTTTAAAACTGCAAATCTGAGTGCCCAGTTCACAGGGAAACACATTTTATATCTCTTAAAAGTTGGATTTTGGGTGCAGCTCTGTGCTTTCACTCTCTCCAAGGTTAAGATCTCTCAGAGAATCAGGGTTGACAAACAGCTATACATCCACACAGAGAGCGAGGAGTGATTGTCTGTGCCAGAAAGGAACAAGAAACAATGAGGTTGAGTAGGAGGCAGCACACATTTCTGGAAGGCAGAACTCACCTAAAGCAGCTTTGACTACACCGTAGAGAGAAGGGAGCTGTGCTGGCTCAGATTACCTCTGGTCTTCCCCCACAGTTGGTAACCTGCATTTGGCTTCCCAGTAAAGCTTCGGGTCATCCCAGCTACAGGGCACGGCTAAATCTGAAATTTCATTGGCAGAAACTCTTTGTTTGTACTTCCTAATTCCAAAGTGAATTACTTTTCTTCCGATAGGCCACAACAGAAGTCAGGTCATATTTCTGAGCTGCAGAAAACACAAGCTTTGAGCTATTACATCCAGGTATCTGCCAACATAATACCAGACAAGACAAAATGTTTGACCTTCTATATAAAGAACGACCTGTTGTTTAGATTCAAACCCCCAGATGCTATATATTTTCCAAGACTGTGCTTTATGTGTCTGGTCCTATGGCTCATTGGCTTCAATGGGCCATGGTAACTGTGAGAGTTAAGGGTTTCCCACTGGGGTCACATATGATTAAAATATACTGTATGCCTTTAGGGTTCCTTCTAAGCAATTTGAATACAAGCATCCACCCAGTGGCAGATAGTAGTGTTAGTTATGCAAACTCGTCTCGGAGGAGGAGGCCTCCTGTAGGCAGAAAACATCTCTTTTGTTGCGTTAGACCTCATTCGGTAGAGTGAAAAAGACACCATTATGTTATATTCATTTGTTACATCAGCCAAGAGGTGAGAATCGTTGCACTCTCGCTGCTATCATGAAAAGATCTATCCGCACTAATTTATGTATTTCAGACAGTTAATTGGTTCTGAAAGTCCCCATACATCCGTCGAAAGCTGCATACATTGGTAAGCTACTAGGGCTGCATAATGAATCAATTATTAATAGTGATCCCGATTTTGGCTTCCCACAATTAAATGAACATGATTGACTTCGATATTGACGTTTAAAATGCATGCTGCGCTCATGGAAAAACGCCGCTGCATTAGTCAAGCGCTTCCTAAACTAACAGCTAGAGATGAACCGTCAGTCAGCAGCCGATCGAAGCCGGCTGGTTTTCAGCAGCCTCATACTGTATATCCAATTTGTTTCTGGTCAGACACACATGTGCAGCCGCCACATGATGGCTTTACGTCGGCACACAGCGGCACAATGAGTAACGTCTCACACACAGACAAACACGACATGTCGGCAGTGTGGAAGTTCTTCAGGAACAACCTCAACTACATTTAGAACAACTAACTTAATCAGACACTTAATATATTGTAATTCGTTTTCATGATGCTGCTCAGAATAATTGCAGTGACTCGCTCATCTGCCGACAGCACGGAGCACGTTATGGTGCGTTCAAGCTCTACTCAGTAAAAATTAGTACAAGACAATGGTCAATTACAACCCTATCATGATGCCTTCAATTGTAATCTTGTAAAATGTGGTTTTTGGTGAGAAACTTGAATAAATTCAGTTGTTTGAAGGAGATGTTTTCACATCAATATAAAATAGATAATAGAGAGGGAATTATGACCTGTTTAGCTTCCTAACTCTATCTCTAAACAGCTTAAAATAATAATTAGAACTATTAATGCCAAGACTTTTTTTTTTTATCAAAGCAAATATTTAAATAAAAATACAATAATTTATTTCCTCATCATTTGAATTGTGTGTTTTTATGCAAGTAACCACTATAGATGACAGTAATATAGTAAAAGGATAACATTTAGAGTTTTTGAAGGTTGGAATTTAGCGCAACACGGAAGTGAAAGCAGCGCTTTGTTTATTTAAAATGTGAAATATCAATTAAAATATTTTGTCCTTAAAATCTATGAGTAATCGTGATCTCAATATTGATCAAAATAATTGATTATTCATTGTGGTCATGATCATGCAGCCCTATAAGCTAGTTACATGATGAACTTCTAGGATAATGAATGCCATAGTTAACTGTGGATTAGCCTTTGATAACTTTCTCTCTTTGTCATTTACGCTTGTCGCTCAATCCGACTTTTACTCATACTGTTTCCAACTAACTCCAGTCTGTTACTAAAAAAGACACACAAAGCAAAACTGCAAGTGGGTCTTCATTTCCAGCTCCTGTATGACCGTGACATTTGTCATTTCCCAGCTAAAGGAACGGACATTGATCCGTGTCGAGCTGGCTGTCCACTCCTTTTAGCTTAACCGCCACCGGCTCATTGTAATGCCTCAGTGTCCTACAGGTGTCATTGGACCCCATTACTGGAGATAGGCTTGATTGGCTATGCAAGACACCTTGGCTCATTAGAGCCAGTGGAACCGGAGAGATTCCCATTTCCACGGCTTCTCTCGTTCCCATATTGGCCACAGGTTTCTCTGATGTGCCATTGTTTGACTGGCAGGATGAAAGTGACGGGAACTTTTCAACGTATATATTAGGCCAGTGATTGAACTAAGGAATTAAATGTTTGCCTTACATGTAGCCGTCTAAGGCTATTCACACAATACCAATACCAGGATTATTGTTATATTTTGTATTTAATATACTGTGGTCGAGAGATCTGACTGTTTAAGAGAGTACTTTATCTCATAATAAAGCCTGCACTGTATTTATCTGTGCACTTTTATATTAATATTCTGCCTTTCACACAGCACTTTAATTTGCAGCCTTGAGACAGTGAGGTTTGGAAATATCAAATATATTATTAAATTGACATACAATGC
>CAKALG010047936.1:0-16049 GCA_916700815.1 Helicolenus hilgendorfi
TCTTTCTATTATAGTTCTTAACGGTACATTGGATTGAGAACTTCTCACAAAACTCTTCATGCTGTCACAAGTTTCCACTGTCATCCATGAAATGTGCTACAGCCCAAATCCCTTTGGATTTCCAATCTTATATGTACACTGATTTTTTTACTCCACAAAATGTGTCTATTGTTCCACACAGGTGTTTTATGTGGTGTAAAGTTATGTTTGTAAATTAACTTCCAGTAGAGGAGCACTTGCTGATGGAAAGCAGAAAGTTTGACAATGTAAAAATCCCGTCGGTTTTGTGATTCTGACTTCCAGGTTGGCCTACATTAATTCATCATCCCTGCACCGCTCTATTTGCTTCTATAAAGTCACATAACTGATTAACTGATTATAGAAACAACCTCATAGCAGCCTGATGACGGCTAAATAGCTGAAAACATGTGAGGAATAAATGAATTGTGCATCTTGTTTAATTTAGATGGAGTTGTTTTGATTCTCACACTGGTCTGTACCTCACTGTGTGCTCTCAACATTAGAAACAGTCAGAAATCACATTTAAAAGACGGTTCAACTTTACCCTCCTACAAGTTCACTGCATCATTATAATCTCATATAAAAACAAACAAACAAGCAGAATCATGTCAGTTGTTGATCAGCTTTGTTAGTTTACGTCGTAACAGTGTGTTGATACTCCAGTCTGTTCTAGACAGCCTCACTGAAGAGAGGGAGCACTGAGGGTTGTATACACAGAGATGTAGTGATGGCTGTCCTGATAATAATTCACCATGTGACAGAGGGAAGTGAAAATGAAAGTAGATTTTGACATTGTTGATCAGAGCTGAGACGCCATTACAGGGTGAGATCTCTGCTGGAAAACACACGTTAGGATTATTTGAAGCAATCAAGAGACGGGACAGTAACTCGGTGAGTCTTGCTTTTGAAAGACAATTTAGATACCAAGACAAATGGCTGAGAGAGCTCTTTTTGAAAGTTACCTGAACTGCCATGTGTGTTCAGAGACTTTCAGAGATCCTGTGTCTCTGAGCTGCAACCACAGCTTCTGTTCAAGCTGCCTGAAGAAATTCTGGGAAGAAGCTGAAAACAAAAACTGTCCCATTTGTAAAAGAAAATCCTCAAAGGATGATCTTGGGGTGAACTTTCCACTGAAGAAACTGTCCGACTCTTTTACTGAGAGACAGAAAGCTGGATCATATGAGCCAGAAATAAAGAAGATGAAGGTGGAGGTGGTGTGTAGTAAACATCAAGAAGAGCCTAAACTGTTCTGTAAGGATGAAGAGAGAGCTGTGTGTCCTGTCTGTGAGTTGTCTCTCCACCAGAGTCACAAGGTGGTTCCTGTAGAACAAGCAGTCAGTGACCTGAAGGACCAGCTGAAATCTGACTTACAGTCTCTACAGGACGAGAGGGACAAACACAAACAAGTAGAGGAAACATACGATGAAATGGTGAAACACTCCAAGAAGCAGCTGTTGTCCACAGAGAGGCAGATCAGAGCAGAGTTCAACAAGCTCCACCAGTTCCTGAAAGAGGAAGAGGAGTCCAGACTGGCAGCTCTGAGGGAGGAAGAGGAGCAGAAGGGGAAGACTATCAGCAGAGAGATGAGGATGATTCAGGAGCACATCTCCTCTCTGTCAGACAGTATCTCTGCTGTTGAAGAAGACCTGCAGAAACACAACGTGCCCTTCCTCAGCAGTTATAAAGCCACTCAGACCAGAGCCAGAGTCCAGTGCTCACTGTCAGATCCACAGCTGGTCTCAGGAGCGCTGATAGATGTGGCCAAACACCTGGGCAACCTGTCCTTCAGAGTCTGGGAGAAGATGAAGGACAAGGTCCACTTCAGTCCTGTCATTCTGGACCCAAACACTGCATGCCCCATTCTCTATCTGTCTGATGATCTGACCAGTGTGAGACGTGGAGACACAATCTGGCAGCTTCCTGACAATCCAGAGAGATTCGCTGAGTATCCCACTGTTCTGGGCTCTGAGGGCTTCAGCTCAGGGAAACACAGCTGGGAGGTGGAGGTGGGAGACCATCCTAACTGGCTTGTCGGTTTGGCTAAAGAGTCAGCTGACAGGAAGGGGAAGGCAAACGCTTCACCAGAATATGGAATCTGGTGTTTAGCTCATCGCAGTCGAAAATACATTGATGTTGTTGGTGAGACAGTCAGAGTGAAGAAGAATCTCCAGAGGATCAGTGTCCAGCTGGACTATGACAGGGGAGAGGTGTCCTTCTACGACCCTGAAGACATGACTCAGATCTGCACTCACAGAGACACTTTCACTGAGAAACTCTTCCCATGGTTCAGTATTGGATCAGCTGGTGATGCTAAAACTGCTGATATCAAAATCTGTCAAACTGAGATTCTCTGAGATGTTCAGACACGTTGGTGTTAGTTCAGACTTTAATCTGACTTCACTGTCTGTCTAGATCTTATTGAAATAATCAAGACAATCAACAGTTATAACAGAAATAATATTTACTCAATACTTAAACTGCATTACATTATCAGGTCTTAAACTTTCATAAAGCTCCAAATCAGTTTACTTATTAACCTGGTTACCAGCATCTTGTGTTTAATCATTATTCATCATTTATTTCCTTGGTACTGAAGCTTTTAGGCCACAACAGTGCATCTGAATCTGTTTTTCCTGAATATTAATTTTTGAATATGCTTTGTTTTATATTTGTTAAATCCTCACCTGTGTAGTTAATGTGCTTATGAATTAATAATCCTTCAATTCTTTTAGAGAGTGTTCACATTTGACAGGATAATGGTGCATTCACTGTGAGCAATGAGACACAGAAGCACATAGAGCGTTAGGATTATGTCAGGTACTGTCTTCATACTATGAAAAAGCTCCATGCATAATACATTAACTGCCATTTACTATTAAAGAGTGAATCCACTGCCTGGAGCCCCAGTTTAGAGGCTAAAACACAGCAGCGTGAATGACATATCCATCAGCCATCGGCTCATTACGGCGCTGACCTCTGCACGCTGACCGATGAGTAACTTCTGTCAAGTTCGCACTGTTTTTAAGCGAGCCACCTGAAGAGACGTAACGTCCGTACTGTAGAGGGCCAGTGATGGAGGGTGGCGGTGATCAGGAGCCGCAGGCGCGAGCTGACAGTGCTGGATGAAATATAAAGTCCAAAGCTCCGGAGGGGGTCCAGGCTTAGCGAAGAGATTGCATTCTTCCATCTTCGTCCCCCCCACCCTCCAGGTTTCAGCTCCTGTGATAATGACCCACCACATGGTGTCGAGAGGGAGGAAATGGAGAGGAAGGGCAGAAGCAGAAGCTTAAAACTCATGTTTAACCCACACGATTGCTGTTACGTTACATCTGTAGTCTGCTTTAATTTAAAAAAATAAGAAAAAAAAACAGGGCAGTTATGAAGGTTCCCTCTTTATAGGGGCTGTCCAAGTTAACGGGATAAGGACGCCACTAATTTCTTGCAAACTTGCAATTTTTTAGATTGTAGCGGGCTCATTGTTAAAGCTATAATGAAGATACAGGCATCATATGAAACTGAAAAACCTAAGGAATCCATTGGTACCAACCATAGGCTAAATAACGCTCCAAACTTACGCTAAACTATGGCGAGGAAAAACTGGCATGGTCATTTTCAAATATATTTTGAATGTCTCTCTAAGAAATTTGTTGAGGCCGCCTCCCTGCTCATTATCCCCTTTTCATCTGTGTTCAATGGCTTTCCCTATTGAAGGTATTAATACATTCCTGGCCTATTGCCAGTCTGAATATGCCTATATTATCAAACATTTGGGCAAGTAATATTATTTTGGCCCATTTTCTATGTATTTTTCTATATAATAGTTTTTCATGTTTAATGTTTTTTTCTGGATGATTTGTGGTTTATAATATATATTTGACTTAATCCCTTATGTGTTGGATTTAATGTGTTTGTATATCAGTTATTTTGTTGTTTCTAGTTGTCCCTTTTTCATATAGAGGCTGTGGTGGAATATCAGACAGTGTTGTTCAGCCCTGCTCTGATCGGTCCAGTGAGTAGATTGACAAACAAATACATCTATCTTTTCTATATAATATTAGAATTATTATTGTATATTCTTCATGATAATCATATGCAGTTTTGGGGTAAGTCAGCACACTGACACACTGACAGCTGTTGTTGCCTGTTGGGCTGCAGTTTGACATATTATGATTTGAACATATTTTTTCTGCTAAATGCAGTACCTGTGAGGGTTTCTGGACAATATTTGTAATTGTTTTGTGTTGTTAATTGATTTTCAATAATAAATATAAACATACATTTGCATGAAGCAAGCATATTTGTCCACTCCCATGTTGATAAGAGTATTAAATACCTGACAAATCTCCCTTTAAGGTTAATTTTGAACAGAAAATGTGTGATTCATTTGCGATTAATCTCGATTAACTATGGACAATCATACAATTAAATATTTGAATCGATTGACAGATTTACTCTTCATATTTTTTTTAATTTCTTTTTCCCTTGCCTTGATATTGATCTATGAGGATCTTTATGGCCTCTCTCTAAGTGTCAGAGGAGACCTGAACTGTGAGAATAGATTAATTCATAAAGTTTAAAGTCACAATGGCTCCTCCTTGTAGAATGTAGCACAGGGATATTATTGCACACCACTGTAAGCCTTGAATAATTGATAGAAAAATGAAAAAGAAAAGGAAGGAAAAAGAGCTACAAAGAGAACTTTTTTGTACTCAAACGTCGTCATGTTACAGCCTCCAGGGCCTTCACTCAGCTTCAAATCCAATTTCCCAGAAAGTCTTAAGCTTTATGGGCCAAATGATCCAGCTGAGGTATTACTGTACAGGAAGACAAGGAGAGGATGAAATGAAACATTATCGCAAGGTTACGACACTGCTGGGCTTTCCACCAGGCGGGCAGCTCTGACGTCGGGCATCAATCTAACAACACTGCACAGTTTTTAGGATAAGATGAATTATGATTTTGATAATGGCCGGAGCGACTCTTGAGCTGTCTCCGCCTCAAAAGGCCGGTTTCGACTAGTGGTGAGTCGCAGAAGGTCACCGGAGTGATGAATGTATCACAACAGCTGCAATTATTTTCCATTGGCAGAGACCCTGGCCGAGGCAGGACCACGATTAAGACGCTGACAAAACAGAGAGCCATTGAGAGCAAATGGGAGCAGTTTGTTTCAACCAAGGTAGAACTCACTCTTTCATTTTATTATTATTATATTTATTATCTATCTTTAATGGTTCTTTTTAAATTTGTATTTACATTATACAGCCAAAAGTATGTGGACACCCAGTTCCAATTAAAGGGTGAGTCTGGTGATTTTTCTATTTACTGTCAATAATTGCGTGGGATGTAGTAAATGACTATATCGTCAACATAGAGTATAAATATTGTCATTTTTTTTTAAGCCGCCTGCATGAGACTCGCTTTGGCGTTTCACTTCTCCCGCTGCTCTCTCCCTCCCACAGACACACTCTCCTGGGTGAGAGAGTAAACTATTTAGCCTTTTTTGTGAGAAGAGAAATATAGATTCATGACCTGTTTTTAAAGACTTACAGGGAAGTTGGAAAGTATTGAGAGAGGGAGTAACCTACTGTTGGTTACAGTCTTTTCATGGGATTTGTAGACAATAATGGAAACATAGAGTTTTACCGGCCTTATCCTTTAGTAGTTGTGTCTCCGACTTTGTGGCAACAGTTTGGGAACGGCCCTTTTATGTTTCAACATGACAATGCCACCATGCATAAAAGGGTTCCAGTTTGGGGTGAAAGAATTTCACCAGCCTGCTCGGAGCCCCGACCACAACCTCATCCAACTCCTTCAGGACGAATTGGACTGACTGCAAGTCAGACCTTGTCGCCAGTGCTTGAAGTGAATAAAAATAAGTATGAATTTCTACAGTGAAAAAAGATACTTGGAGATATTGGGTTTGGAGTTCCTCCCCCAATAAAATTGACTTAAAACTATGCAATTTTTGTATCATTTTGGACCTTTATTATTACTAGTTAAATAATTATTTTAGTATTAACACATATCGCAGCCTTCGACTGAACATTTAATTCTTCTGGAAATGTTTGCCCTGTAAAATCATATTCTGAAAATCAAAAGAGCAGATTCAGAAGACTTTTAAATAATGTTTAATTAGTTATATTTATTCACAAATAAAAAAAGTTGTAATGAACAGTTCACTAATCAATCATCAATCGTTGTATCGATAAGTTACAGCACTCTCGTTCTCGCCCTCTCTTCTCCTTGCCGTGCGTCGTCTCGTCCAGATGCTACCCACATTGTTTTTATGTTCATACAGCTTATGAGGCATTGCACAAAACGCTGGTGCTGTGCCGTATAATGGCAGAGAAAACCTTGAATCTCCCAGAGAACCTGATATGGAGAGGGCAGAAAAGAGTACTGGCAGCTTGTTAGAAGTGCCGGTGCATAAGAAAAAGTCCCGGTACCCCAAAGAGTGAAATGTAGAAGTGCCGGTACTAGGTATTGGTTAGTACCGGCACATCATTGTTGGACCTCACTCATTCTCTTGTGGCTAAATAGGAGCAAATCCCTGCATCCAGGTTCCAAAATCGGGGGCTAACGCCTTGTTACAGCAGCACATTGTTATGGAATAAGATGTTCATCAGTCACATACGGGTGTAATGTTCATGTGTCCACATACTTTTGTCCAACAACGGTATTCATTTTCTCCGTCTGTCCCACTGAGTTCTGGACAAACTCTAATCTCAGCAGAAGGTTGCAGTTTACCCAGAACTTTCAAAGTCCTCTACCTGCCACGCTCTGCAGAAAGACAGAAATCCTGCACTGTGACACCCACATTCACAGGTGCACACACACACACAAACACAAAAACATACAAAAGAGGGGAAGTCAGGTGCATTTACTCACTCATGCTGGAGCACTAAACCTTAAATCTTATTGCACAGGCACATTTACTGAAACAGTCAAACATGCATGCTTACACTCACTGACTGGCTCAATAAGTGAAAAGCATCTCCATACACACACACACACACACACACACACACACACATTCTCCTACGGGGATGGCAGTGTGTGGCAGTAGAGGACATTTGGAGAGCTGGTGCTGAAGTGTTGTGCTTCCTTCCACCCTGATAATTAGGCTGATGGGAGCATCACACACACTTAAGGCTGGTCTTCTCTGACGGACAGGGAGGAGAGAGGGAAGGGCATCGGGGAGAGAGTCTGGTTGCTTTCTGTTGCTCATATGTCGTCCTCAGTTGAGAGATGGATCTACCTGTGAGTGTGTGCCAAGCTGCTGCCTGTCAGCCTGTCTGTGTATGTGTGTGTGTGTGTGTGTGTGTGTGTGTGTGTGTGTGTGTTTGCATATTTCTGCTCAAGGAGCTGATATAAATTGAAGAATTAGCTCCAGGCTTTAAAGAAAACGGATTCACATTTAAAAGTTATTATAGGAGCGTTTCACCATTTCTGGGGCTTTTTGTTGTTGTTTGTTGGTCTGCTTTACTTTTTTCTCTTGAATAACTGGCCAAACACAGATGGCGAGACTTCACACTGAGATATTTCTAGCATGGAGAAAACGGAGCTTGATGCAAAAAAACAACACATTCACAGAGCTAAACCATCAGTAGTTACCGCCAGGTTTTTAGTCAGTCCCTCTGAACTAATACCAAGAGCCTCCTTTCTGTGCTGTCATTCAACAGTTATACACGGAGAAAAGAGGCAATTACAGACCCTCTGTTGACAGTAGCCTCAACAGACGACAATCAAGGACATTAATTAAAGCCATTAGAGGTGTTATGGTTTGAGTGGGGGGGGTGGTAGCCATTAGTGACACGTGTATGCAGTTAGCTATACTGTGTTTTCAAGTTTCAGTTTTATCTGATGATTTTATATGATCAAATTGGGCTGTATGTGGACACTCCTGCGAGCTACTGCACTGTAAGAAAAGCTTTGTTATACTGACCTCTATGGGTTGAAAGTCTATTGCACTCGTGACACACAACAAACAATAGTTTGTCTTTACACTCTGTGTTTAGGTGATAAAGTAAACACATGCTGTCCTTTATTAACGTGCACAAACTTTTATCTCCTTTCTCTTTTCCCCTCCAAAAGCCTAAGAGAGTTCATCCCCGGCGCCCTTACAGCTCCTCTGCTCGCCTCCACGCCCCACAGGAAGTCTTCCCTCTCGGCCCTCACCTCCATCACCGTGGGCAGCAGCAGTGTGTCCTCTCTGGTCCCAGAGGAGGACACGGAGTCCTTATGGACTACAGGCTCATGAAAGCAAACGGGCATCTCAGATGGTGACGTAATTATGGATATGAGTCTCTAAGCACGTTGGCACAAGCACATGATCCAGGTTTTTAAGTTTTTGAAAACATAAGCGTATCCTAATCTTCTTGACATCTCATGTCACAACAAAATTAACCTAAAGTCAACCCTAGATTAGATTAGACTTTATTAATCCCACAACTGGGAAATTCACTCTCCACAGCAGAAAGTAGACAGCTCAGGAGATACACATCTATGAAAAATATACAAAATATACACAAGAAAATACACCAAAAGTACACCGAATATAAATCTAAATTGGACCTACAGTAGAGTATATACAGCCAAAACAATCTCTCTTCACAAAAACACCCTCCCTGTGAAGATAGGAAACTCAGACGGAAAGAAAGAAATTTCATGAACACACACTCACAGGAAACTCAGCTCTGTTGTCATAGAAACGGCTGTTTGACACCAACTTATGATCACAAAGCCTTAAAAAGTCACTTTATTCCTGCGGATAGAGGTAGAGACAGCTTTGCAGAAAATAACATGATGGCACCCGAATTCCCTGTCGAACCTCATGAACACACACACATTCTCTCACACACACACACACACACACACACACACACACACACACACACACACACACTCACACACACACTTACACTATAGCCACCACCTGCTGAGTCTGAAATGGAAACCAAAATCAGAGCTGGGTCTGTTCAGTTCACTACTCAGCTGGGTGATCAGAGCCTTTCTGCCCGGGCTCAGCCCTCCTGTGCCCTGCGCTGATTCCCAGAGTGCACTGCTTCAGTATAATTAGTCATCTGATCTCCCCTGCCACCCCCGCCTCCTGTAGATTACAGGTTTCATATCATTACCTCCTGATGAAAGACTGTTCAGCTCGCCGTCGCTGCCTGAGTCATTGTCAGATTGTTGTTTCTTCTTTTTCGTCTCCATTACTCTCTCTTTTCTCACATTTTTTCCCTCTCCTCCCTCCCTCCTGCGCTCTCGCTCTAATCATAAAAGGAGTCCAAAAATCAAAGGATTAATTCAGCGCCATTGGTTTAAAGCAATTAACTGCTGTTCAGGCTAATCCCCAGAGTTATGTCTCAAATCCAGAAATTGGCCACTGGAGATGTGCTGCTGTGCCCACGCTACATTGTTTTGCCTGGTAAATGAATTTGAAAGAGGAGTTCTATACTTTGGGAGAAAAAAAAAAAAAGTAGTTTTTCAAACTCTTTGATGAAAAAAGGAGTTGTAAAACTTTGAATAATTAGGAGGTTTATTTTGCATTCCAACGCCTCCCCCAGTAGTTTTTTTTTTGCAGCACAGATAGTTAATCCGCCACATTCATTTGGGATAATTAAAATAAGAACTCTATTTATTCAATCTAAAGCCAGCCAATTTGCAAAAGTTATTGGCTATTACAGTTTTGGCTGCAGGTTTTTATAGCTGTTCCTCGAGAGAAATCATGCTATACATTTTAATAAGCGCCTCATCTCCCTAATTTGCCACACTGTGATTAATTTTGTCACAGCTCATAGAGAAGTTGAATCATTTAGGCTGGTATTTAACATTTTAATGGATGCTTTATGCTCCCGGGAAGCTTCATGGAGATTTATTGTGTCATCCCCGTGTGTGACATCTATACAGGCTGATGCCTCAGTGGGATTACATACAGGATAAAGTTTTCTCTGTCAATTCCACGGTGTAGTAACAACATGTGAACACCAGGGGGAGCTGTGAGATTATATATGAAAACACAACACGTCTTCATATTCTAACTTTGTTTTACTTTGTGGAAATACATGCATTACAGTAATACTTGCACAAGATGTACTCTGTTTTTTTTGCACAATTTGGCCTGCTTATATGTCCAATACTTATATTTCTGCAACTTCTTATATATTTAGATTCTTATCAGACTCAAAATCACTTAAGCACATTAAACTACAGGTCTGATGGAGATGCAGGAACACATTTAACAGATTGCAACCTGCAAACATACTAGTACAAATGGCTTATATAGCCAGGAGCCGTAGTTCCCAACCATCGTGACTTGTGATTCCTTAAAACGAAGTAATTCCCCTTTGTCACAGTCGGGAACGTGATTTGAGAGGAGTTCAACCAAAGAGATTTTTCATTTGAAGGATTTTTTACAGGCCTGAAGTGATAAAGTATTTGATTTTTCACAAGAAAATATGCAACAAATATTTAGAAAAGTATAGAAAAGCTTTTTCATTCCCGCCTTAATCATCTTGTTATCCCTCAGATTGATCTCTGGACCTGTTTCTGGGGTCCTGAAATCTATCAGGCACAACTGAAGGCAAGCTTTATTTATACAGCACATTTCATTCAAAAGGGGGAATACTCAATGTGCTTTCTGCTGAAAATTAAAAAGGAATGAAAGAAGGGGAGAAAATGATAATAACCATTCACAACAAGCACACAGGAAGGTGCATAAATTATTCAGTTACAAAGGATGCAATACACAAAAGAAGTGAGAATCCTTGGCACATCTCAAGTCATCAGGGAGGGAACAACTAAAAGCTGCTCTACCCTTTAATGAATTAACCTTTGGGTGCTGTAACCCAAGGGTTAGAGGGGTACCAGGTGACCTGAGAGCATGGGCGGATTCTAAGACAATGGACCTCTGGGCACACACATTCAAAACCACCTTTCTTACCAAAGACACACACTTTCTAGTTGTTTAGCCTCTGTTTTTAATTGTTATTGTGTCTTTTTATAGTCATTTGGTGTCTCTTTGTAGTTGTTTTGTGTCTCGTTGTGGTCATTTTGAGTCTCTTTGTGGTCATTTTGTGTCTTTTTGTGGTCATTTTATGTCTCTTTGTAGTTGTTTTGTGTCTCGTGGTCATTTTGATTCTCTGTATAGTCATTTTGTGTCTTTTTGTACTTGCTTTGTGTCTCTTTGTATTTAATTTGTGTCTCTTTGTAGTGATTTTGTGTCTCTTTGCAGTTGTTTTGTGTCTCTTTGCAGCTGTCTTATATCTCCTTGTAGTCATTTTGAGTGTCTTTGTAGTTGTTTTGTGTCTCTTTGAAGTTGTCTTATATCTCCTTGTAGTCGTTTTGTGTCTCTTTGTAGTCCCATTATTTCTCTTGGTGTCATTTTGAGTCTCTCCCTGGTTAGTATTTGTCTCTTTGAGTGACATTTTGTCGGTGAAGGCCAGGGGTGCCCTGACACTTCGGGCCCCTGGGCCTGTGCCCGGTTGATTTCAATATTGCGTCAGGATGGCACACAGTAGGTTGCAGCTGCATGTAGGGTTTTATTTGAATAAGTAGTGAGCCTCATTGGGCGAAGACATTATTCCTGAATCATAGTGTACAAACCTGACTTGATGTCATTCCTGCCCCAGAAACCCTGCTTTCCTTCAAATCCATGTGACATGAAACATGTTTTTAGTTGTGTGAACCCTTCCGATTACAAACAATTAGAAAATTAGAGGTAGGGTTACAGATTTATAATAAAATTCAGAGATGAAAAAGACACGGAGAGACGGAGCAGGTCTTATTAAAGTTATTTTTTTTTTTATCTGTAGGTCTTCGCACACTGTCAGATGTCCACCAGAAAGTCAAGAAAGAGAGTCAAAGCTCACAAACCAGCAGGTTAGTTCAACTTGTAAGTAAGAACCTCCATCTCATGACTTTCAACAGCCGGAAGGATGAACATGGTATAAAAAATTACAACTACCAGCCTACTGCCATAAATCCTATAATTCTACCCCTGACTGCTGTTATTCTTCAGGGATGGGCTCCCATTATGATGGCTAACTATAACAGTAGCTTTATTTCCCCATATCAACAGCAGCTAATCATAAAGAGGGCAAAAGTCTAAGCCATCATGACCAGCACTGGTGCTCCTGTGACCATGGAACGATTGTGTAAAGAAAAGAAGAGTAGGGTAAAGAAAGCTACAGAGGCAGCTCAACCCGTACTCTTCTCACACACTCTGTGGTGACAGCCCTTCAGTTTGTGTTTCTATTTTTAGTGCCCTTCATCTTCATTCCTCCACTGGTCTATTTAGAGTTTTAAAGGCAGTGATCTGAAAGGCTATGTCAGGTATTTGCTGTAAAGCGTCAGTGGAATTGTGTTGTGGTTGAGAGGACAAAAGGGCATGTTGTAAAATGTTATCAGGGACATTTCATTGGTGCTTTCTACCTGATATTTACCTTAGCTGCACATGATTACCTCCATTCAGTGACTGATTACATGTTCCAGATGACTATTTTTCTCTCTGCCAGCTTTCAGTAAATATGGGTTTATGCCAACAAGGTCTGCATCGACATTTGTACGTTGAATGGTTGTTGTGCAAAATGTTAACACTTCAAAACTGTATTTGTGCTACATTTATATTCTAGGACTGTTAATCAATTAAAATATTTAATTGCGATTAATCACATTTTTTAATCTATTCAAAATGTACCTTAAAGGGAGATTCGTCAAGTATTTAATACTCTTATCAACATGGGAGAAGGCAAATATGCTTGTTTTATGCAAATGTATGTATATATTTATTATTTGAATTAAATTAACAACACAAAACAATGACAGATATTGCCCAGAAACCCTCTCAGGTACTGCATTTAGCATAACAAATATGCACAAATCATAACATCAAGCCTAACAGGCAACAACAGCTGTCAGTGTGTCAGTGTGCTGACTTAACTATGACTTGCCCCAAACTGCATGTGATTATCATAAAGTGGGCATGTCTGTAAAGGGGAACCCATTTTCATTCACATATCTTGAGGTCAGAGGTCAAGGGATCCATTTGAAAATGGCCACGCCAGTTTTTCCTTTCCAAAATTTCTCGTTACTTTGGAGCATTATTTAACCTCCTTCGCGAGCTAGTATGACACAGTTGGTACCAATGGATTCTTTAGGTGCTCTAGTTTTCATATGATATCAGTATCTTCACTCTAGCTTTATAACTGAGCCAGCTACAACCTAAAAATCGCAAGTTGCGTTAGTGCATTGAAGAAATTAGTGCCGTTAAAACGAATTTGCGTTAACGTGTTATCGCGATAACTTTGACAGCCCTAGTGCAGCCAAATACGTACAAACAAATATAAATGCAGAAAACAAACGTACATAAAATAAAATATAACACCACACGGCAGTCATAATAAACACCACAACAAATCTAAAGATGAGCCTTCACAAATATATCCATAAATGGATATTCTGGGGCGCATAGTCACAAAACACATGTCAAAAGAAGATCATGAGGACAAATGTTAAAGTGTTTTGCCTGTTGATTGCTACACTTTCAAATAGTAAACCAACTGAAATGGTGCCATTAAACCAGTCTGACTTAAACCTAAGGCAATCATTGTCCTGCTGTATTAAGGTGCTTTTTGTAAACGAGGCCCAGAGTTTATTCTGTATCTGAGACAAATATCTCAGGCCTCATACTGTAGTATCCAATCTCAGTTTCAATGACACTTTTACCATATGTGACCTCTCCCTATTTTAACCGTCTCTTCTATAAACAAGTCTTACTTGTTGTAACCGTCCTCCGTTCCAGTTTGACAGCACCCGAGTCCAAAACGCAGCCTTCACCCCAGAGGACGGACGACCAAACCGGATCCAAGACCGCAAAAAGTTCTCGGCCCAAAAGGTGCGACTGCAACCGCACCCATGATTGATATGCGTCATCAAAGGACAAAAAATGACCTCAATGACTTCTCTAAACTACACTGTGTGACCTAGTTTATCAAAATATTACACCTAGACACTGAAGATGAAGTACCTGAAAGCCACACTTACTGTAAACGTACTGATATCTAACTAGAAAATGACTCAAGTAGATGTCAAAGTCACCTATTAGACTATTACTTGAGTAACAGTCTTAAAGTATCTGATATTTCCTGTACTTACGTATCAAAAGTAATTTTCTGATATTAAATGTACTTAAGTATTGAAAGTAAAAGTGAATGCTGATAATAAAAAAGCAAGTCAGAATTTTGAGATTTATAAGGTTTATAGGGCGGTCACACATGCGCGAAAATAATATTCGCATCCTGTTCACTCCATTCTACGCAAGTAAAAGTGTTGAAAACATTTGCTTCCGGTTGCAAAGCAAATTCGCATCTTTGCATTCAAAATGCAGTTCACTTTGGTGAACTTACAGTTTGAAAATCACCTCAGCAGGCGAGGGTCACTCCGCTGCATTTGCGCATGTGTGACCGTGCCCTTATTATTCCTCCTAATATGTACACCACCTTAAAGATGGAGGCTACATTACATTAAATGTACAACACATTAAACACAAAGTCTTCACAACTTAAAGGATTTAAAGAGCAAAATCCAGTTTTTCCTTTCCTCGTAGTAGCATGTAGCATGTAGCATGATCTGACGTACAGCCTTCCTGGACTTGAGTGGAAATCGAACCTTACCTACAACTTTGAGAGCACCTTGTTTTCACTTGTTGCCCATCACATGAATGACTTGCAAGCTAGGACCTCTGATTCGCCAATTCTGTTTGCTTGAAATAGTAGCGAGTAACGAAGATGCTTAAGGGGAAATGTATCGGAGTAAAAGGGGAAGTTGACAGAAGTATAAAATCTCAAGTAAAGTACAGATATTTCCAAAAAAGACGTAACTACTGTAACAGAGTATTATTACTTTGTTACATTAGGCCACTGATCATATTCTGTTTATAAGTATGTTTAGTTCAAGATATAAAGACACAGATAACAATAACTATAGGTTAAAGTGCTGATTTTCAGCTTGAAAGGTGTCGGAGCATGTTCACATCCATATTTGTTGAACAGTGTCAGAGTCACAGCCCTCACCTTATACCTTATACCTTATACCGTATACATAGTCCCCCAGTTGTACGGCAGTGCAGCAAGACAGCAATCCTAAATACAAAGCAACCAGTGAGTTTTAGGTACAATTAGAGCAATGTTCTTGACTGGCCAAGTCAGTCACCTGATCTCCCGTTCAACTGAACACGTTGTAGACCACACTGAAGGCAAAAATCCCCCAAAATAAGCAAGAAGTGAAGTGTGCTGCAGTACAGGCCAGGCAGAGCATCGAGTGTCTGCTGAGATCTGTGGGCCTTCCACACAAGTCAGTGACTGCAAAGACTTATTACTATTTTTTTCCCCAAAACATGTAAACTTCACAGGGTGAATAGATGATCAAAAGTGATATTTAAAGGAATAGTTTCACATTTTAGAAATTTGCTTCCTTGCTGAACCTCTAAATCAACTGAGATGAAGGTGTTATGTCGTGATCATTGTGCTATTTGTTGTGATCTTATCGTGTTTTATCCCGTCATAGCCTTTAACCCACATACTCTCTGAGCCTTTGCTAAACGTCTTTAACATCCTCAGACTGGTGCTACTACTCATGTGACAACCATGTTTGTTCTGTTATATCAGGCTGTGTGCTTAATACATAAATTATTTAAATATAAGTCAAATACAGCAGTATTTGTACAGTACAGTATGCCGTTGCAGCATAAACCCTGTGCTGAGTGGAAGATAATGTGAGCTCTTGCAGGTTCCTCCAGTTCCTTTGTAAGTCTCCATACGTCATACACCACGTAGGACTTTGTATGACTCCTGAAGAAAGACTTTTCATTTGTGAACTAAACTAAAGTAAAATGTGTAACGTTACTGTTTGAGATCCCGAAACACCACCAGTTAGCAAGGCCCGCACTTTTTATAACATGTGATTTCATGAAATCAGAGTTCTGCTTTGTGAAACATGACAAATTTATCAGAAGAACTGAGTCTACT
>CAKALG010047943.1:0-17441 GCA_916700815.1 Helicolenus hilgendorfi
ATAGAAAATAAATAAATCAGAAAGTAATTTGTAAATGAATAAGTCCACTAGCAAAACTGATTGCTCAGGTTATTAATCTAATTACGCCCGGAGTTTATAAAAGCAACACTCCCAGTGTCACAGTAAAAAGGGTCCTGAAAAGATAGCAACGCGCTAACAAGCAGAGCTTTTATTCAAACAGCGCTGCGATCTGCAGTAAGACTATGTGCAAAAAGGACATCTACAAAGTGTGAGAGGCAGCCGGTAAGAAGACTGATCACAGACTGAGAGACTGTTTATCTGGCGGAGATCGCTGATGCTGTTGTTTAGTCCGTCTGTTTGTGTCAGTAGTTAACTTTGTTTGTAGCAGATCGTTTGTTAATGCTGCCGATTGTTTGTTTTGAATGTCCGGTAGATAATACAGTGAGAGGCACGGTGAACTGTGGCGATCAAAGAGCTGTTGATTGCTTGTTAATTTGTTTAAGTGCGGGCATATCCTGGGTCATTCATTCACAAATGTGGTGAGAAGTACAGGGGCTTATGGGAAATGTAGTTTAAATTTACTGCGTGATTTAATATGAACTCAAAAGTAATTATAAAATATAAAATACTTTGTTTTTAACTAAATAATAAAAAATAGTAATTAAATAAAATAATATGTTAAGGCGTATTTGTATTTAACACGAGGCATTTAATGGGAGTGTGTGTATTCAATTAAATAAGGATTAATTAATTTTGCAAAGTCTAAAAAAATGAATTTGTTCTTATATATCACCTATTGACTAATGGATAATAATTCCAAATGAAATGAACCTTCAACTCAACCTACAAAATAAAGGAGAGAAAAATGAAAAGCTGTTTGTCATTGAGTGGATCCCAGTTAAAAATCTTCGAGTGGATGTTTCAATCTCTTTCAAGTTTGGATACTGCACATATTTAAACAAGAACTTGACAGTATGGTATGACATTTGTATGATGTTGGTACCAATGGGTTCTTTAGTTTTTTCCTAGTTTCATATAGAGTATCTTCACTCTAGCTTTAAAACTGAGCCCACTACAACCTAAAAATCACAAGTTGCCTAAATGCATTAAAGAAATTAGTGGCATTAAAGTTAAAAGAATTTGCGTCCCTAGTATTTATTAAATATGGGGGGAAATAAATATTTAAAGGAAAATTGGCCAAATAAGCAGCCCTAATATATTGAAACATGTCAAGATTGAAACTCTTAACAAGAATGTGACTTAAGGCATACAGGACAATATGTCATGTAAAATTTTTGCTCAAAGCTTTTAAGTTTATCATATATAGATACTGAAATGATTGTGTTTAGTTTAGCTTCTGCATTAGCATGGATCTACCACTAGATGGTGGCACAACAGCAAGATTCATAAGACACACCAGAAGAGTTTCCCTTAGGTATCCAGTAATATTTCCTCATTTAATAGAAACACACTTTCTTTAGCAGATATTATCTAGACTCTCTGTGACACTCAAAAGTTAAATATTTAAAGAGTGAGTGACATTTCACCTTATTTATGGAGAACCAGAGGTCGTCGGTTGAAGATAAAGTTAAACAGTAAAATTAAAACTGGAGTGTTACTTAGGCAGTGCAACTGAACTGCAGGGCTGACTGATCATTTATTTCTGAAAGCAGTTTGAGATCCGAGCATCCATTGTAGCAAATATGGAGTACAGGCAAAATCCTTTCAGTTTAAAATACTGTTCATTATTTTGGTGTCACAAGACTATGACATTGAAGTACAACAAGCAGCTTAATGTCCTCATATTAAGTATTACATTAACCATTCATAATTTAAAATGTGTTTTGGCCTAAACTGGTATTTCTTTGTGTTGGAGAGGATGGGGAAATGCTCACTTCGGTCCCCAGAGAGATCCACGTTATACACAGAGCATGAAACACGGTCAACAAGTGAAAACATACAGAAAGTCAAAAGACTGAATTTATATTTTAAAGTCTGACTCAATGCAGTCTTTCTCATAGCAATGATCATTGGAGGAATGACGTCCAAAACAGCAACTCTCTCCTTCTATTATAACAACTCATTATGTAATAACTGCACATAATGTAATAATTTAAATGTAATAAAAGCTCATAATGTAATAATCAGCACATCATGTTTTTGTTCACAGTTTTGTGTATAATATAATAACTTATTACATTATGAGAAAATGACTACATCATAAACTAAGCAAAAGAAGGTTGACTACTGTAATAAATTAAGCGCGTAGTGTCATAAGTTTGAAAACGAGTACTCTCCTTGTCTTCTCAAAGCATAGGAGCCCTTCTAGTTTTACATGACACAAGTGGAGTCCTGCATTTAAAGCAACTGAACTTGGAAATTCAGGACTACAAGTTAGTTGAAAGCTCGGTGCGTTTCATAGAGATGCTTAAGGGTGCTTTGTGCGTCTGTATTTGATGCCCTGGGAGTGAGACCAGGCTGATATTTCCCCCTTTAATACTAGTTTTGTGTTTTTAATTGATTGTGTTCCATTAAAATATATTTTTTATTGCAAATTATTTAAAAATGAATGCGCCAAATTTGTAACATTATTCAACTGTTTTGCTTAGTTCATAATGATGTTCTCATAATGTGATAATAATAATATTACGTTATGCCCAACTGCTTTGACGTTATATGCTCATGGTTTTCTTACATTATGCACTGATTATTACATTATGAGCTTTAACATTTAAATTATTACATTATGCGCAATTACTGTGTCTTTCTGAGGTGAAAATTCACTGAATTTTGCCCACATGTATTTATTGACCATGTATGTATACACATGATTCAGCAGATATTATCTAGGCTCTCTGTGAGACACAAAAGTTGAATATTTAAAGAGTGGGTGACATTTGGCCTTACTTGTGGAAAACCAGAGGTTGTAAATAAAGTTAAACAGTAAAGTAAAATGAAAACTGGAGTGGTACTTATGTCTGTGTGATAGTAATACACTGTCCTCTACATGCTTTCTTTGGGTTTACTCATTGATTTCTCAGGGTCAGGCCCAGACAGCGAATGACGGAGGCAGACCTAACTTAGCTAACTTAGCTATGTTCCTCGCACAAATGTAATATATTATCCCGCGTCTCGTGGTCTTTTGATCAGCCGGGAAGAGAAAGAACGAGTGAGACCCGTTGCTTGTATAAGTACATCACAGCCAGAGAGACGTCACTTACGCGACTTTTGGGTGTGTAGTCTTTCTAATTACGTATTTTCACAGTCTCGTACTTCAACAGTTTTACAACAAAAAGCGTCTTTCTTGACTTGCAAAATTATGTTTTAAATTGACAATCATCATATGTGTGATTCATGCCGCAATTCAAACGGGATCAAAAAATATTCTTAAAGATTAAAGATAATCTACACATTAATTATTACATCCACGATATTCTACTCATTATTTTGGTTGCTGCCCAAACAGCACAGATCTATATGACACTAGGCTGGGATAAAGTCATGTTATTCTATTGTATGTGGCCTCTGAGATCAGCACTGTTACGCACACATGCCCAGTCAGCGGCACAGCCTCCAATTCATCGACAGAATTGACCTAAAGCATCATGGGATACATTTTGCCCTCTGTAAGCTTCAGCTAACGGCTAACGACAACAACTCCTTTCAACACAGATAAATGGGTAACAAATCACAGGAGACATTCATTGTTTGATTTATTAGTTTTATAAAGTCTCTAAAAAAACACTGTTGTTGCAGGCTGGATTACAAAGCTTCTGAAAGGGACACAATTGCACATCGGTGACGGCGGAGAGGCCATTTGAAGTGACTGTTCCAGAGATATTCTAAAAATAGTACGTAAAATACAGTACTTCTCTTAATTAAAATACATTTTTGTTCCCAGAGACAGGTTTGTGTAGCCTAAAAAGTCATAAGACGTTATACCAGTTAAAGCATATCATAGAGTGTAACCTGTAGAAGGTTTATATATAGACTAGATATTAAAGATAGGGTTGACGTTGTTGGAAAGCTAGCATAATTCAACTCAATATAACTCAACAACGCTAGCTCATGACAAGTAACCGCGGCAGTGCTACTGCAGGGCTGAGTTTTCTCTTCCATTCTCCAGTAAACTTGCAGCGGCAACGCGCTTTGAGTTCAGGCTAGTGCACGCCAAAGGTAGAGTACGAACAGGGAGGCATCTGATTGGTTCTTTCCAAGCAGACCACGAGGCAGTGATTGGTTTCCGGCCCTTTTTCAGAGCTCATCAGTAATGGATCGCTGTCGGGGTGTCTAGACCATTTCAACAATATAACAAATAGTGTATACTGGATAACATCGTCAACCCTGCCATTAAAATGATTAAACATAATTGGTCCAATTCCAGACTAAAGTCCTCAAAGCTACTGTATGACAAATAAACATATTTGATTGCTTGGAGCTATTCATTTCACTGTATTGACGCTTCCAAAAAAAACATTGCAACTCCATTTGTCCAGCAGTCATACGACACAATAAACGCTATATGGAAATGACAAAAACATTTGATTTGGAAAAAATGAACACTCTCAACTTTACTCCTATACTTATTTTTTATGTGAAATTTTTGAACACTTATATTTAAAATGTACTGGTGATTTTTGTATGGTAGTATTTTTACCTATTGTAAGACCTTTGGGTGTGGTTTTTATATAAGCCGTTATAGGTTTCTACCACACCCACACACATGTTTTACATTCCTTTCATGTGAATTGTATTTCAATGTCTTTTTGAATGTGTGAAACAAATAAACATAAACAAACAGGAATAAATGCAGTACCTACTCTACTTTCATTGACATCTCAGCAAAAACATCAGGAGTACATACAGATGCCCTCAGGCAGCCTGCTTTAGGAGATTCGCCTGGGTGTCTGTTTCCTTTGGTGGCATTTGAGAGTTTCTCCCAAATCCCCTGTGTTTAAAATAGAAAATGCAAATATGGATGAATCATTTTTTTCTCTCTCTTCAACTGTCTGCTTTTGAGTAGCCTAATACATGATGATGGATTTACTGTAAATGCTTGACCTTGAGCCAGAGTCTGAAACAACTGGATTTATTCAAGTTTCTCGCCAATATCTAATTTTACGAGATTACATTTGAACACATCATGATAACGTTGTAATTTACCTTCACCCAATTGTCATTTTGCTGAGCAGATCATGAACGTCTCATAATAATAACTGAATGGCACCTCTGTTAACGTTAGTAGCTCCGCTATTTATCCAAGCAGAACAGTGCTGCCCACCGGCTTCTAACAGGTAACGTTACAAACACTCATCCCGTTGATTTCAGCACGGATTTGTTGTTCACAGTGAAGCATTATAATTAACGTTTTAATTGACGATTATTACTGTTATTTACAAATTACCACTTGTTTCTTAACCTTTCTCTGTCTAAAATAAATATATATTACATTTATAATGAAATTAAATGGCCATTATGAAAGGCAAACTCTATGTAGAAAGAAAGGGCTGGCAGCAGCAACAGAAACGCAGCAGTCACGCAGCTGAAACGCAGCTGGTGTGAATACCTGATGCTTCAATGCAACACAGCCGCCACGCGCTCTGACGATTCCAGTGTGGATACACCGTCAGGTTTAGTAGCACCATGCTGTTGAGCGCTTTTTTTGTTTTCTCTCCACATGTCTCCGGTCCAAAACAAACTGAAACATGATACGGCGTGCCTATGCATCATTGTGCATGCGTAACTGTGGGAAAGTCTCAATAAGAGGAATCGATGGTCACGGAGGCATGAGATGCCAAGAAAGCGGACAATTACGGTTCTCTATTCCCATCACTAGCATTTTCACTGCCTGCCAAAGTGGAGGGGGTGTCCTGATGATTTCACCTGCCACTGCCAACAATTTACCCGCATTTGGCGGTGCTAATTTCAGACCCTTTGATTAGTAAAATTAATGTTTCGATTTTGAGACATGCACAGATATCAGAAAATGAACACATCCTGTTTTCAATCCTACCTGTCCTCCACGTCTTGTATTGTGTCAAGAAGGGGTGAGCCAACTGTTTCTGGAAGAAATATTGCAGCCACACCGCTGAGAATCGCAGCTACCCCGTAGATTAAACCCGATAGCCAAGGTATGTAGTTGGCTGTGAGAAGCACCATAGGGGCCACCATGGCTCCAACACGAGCCATCATGGTTACCCAGCCCAGGCCATTCTGACTGAGAGAGAAAAAACAGCCATAACTGCACTCTTCCTTTAAGTCAGTGATTGTGCTGTTGGAGTAGTTAAGCATATGCAAACTGTTATTATATTCCTAACTTGGGAAAGATCTTGGGTCTAAAATGGGTTTAGAGGCCCATCTTTGATTTTGTTTGTCTTTAAAGCTGAAGTAAGCGAGATTGGAGAAAATATGATTAAAAAAAGTTATTTCTATAAAACGGTAGCTATATTGTGACAGTAGTACATGAAACAGGTAACCTGAAAAAAATCACGTGCCCCTGGAACACGCAGTAAGAGCTGATCTGAGGTCTGCTATCCATCTGCTGTCAATTGGCGTATTCACACCTGCCTTGTTTAGTTCGGTTGAATCGAAGCAGGTGTGAACACAGCAATCGCACTCGGGTGCGCACCAAAACAAGTGAACCGAGACCTCCTTGAAGGGGTGGTCTCGGTTCGCTTCCAAACGAACTGCGGTACAGTTCGGTACACTTCGTTTGTGGTGAGAACATGATCCGACCTTGATCCGGCCCAACTGGAGAAAGCACTGCGCCTTTTTGGATTAAACCAGCTCCGGTGGCAAGCCTCATTTTAAAACTGTATTGTTTGCTTTGAAGTGAACAATTGCTACGAGGTGCAAAAAAAAAAAGACGATCTGGGCCAAGATCAAGCCGCGTAATTGTCCCTCCATTGTTGTGTTCTGGAAGTCTGCCCTTCTTTGTTTACTTCCGTGAGTTTTCCAGCAGAGGCCACGCCCTTAATTGTGCATAAATTTAAGCCTTAATATAATTCAAACGGGTGAGTTATATTAAAAGTCACCCCCTGTACGGTTGCCATGAAAGGAGAAATTAGCTATAGAAACCAAAACCGTTTTTTGTACCAGTAAATTTTGGCATTTTAACATGGGGGTCTATGGGGATTGACTACCTTTTCGAGCCAGCCTCAAGTGGTCATTTGATGAAAGGCAGTTTTAGGCACTTCTGTATTGGCTTCACTGCTCAGCAAAGGAGGTTGCCACTTGGCAAAGACAGCAGAACTTCTTCCAGGACACATTTTGTCAACAATAAATCCACGAACATGGCTCAGAGACAGATCAGCTACACAGACACCATTGCAGTGACCACACTTAGGCCAGACTTGGTCCCGGTGTCAGAACCATCAAGACAAGTGGGGCTGTGAGAGCTGACTTTTTTGTTACCAAATAAGACTTACCGAATGATGGTTGGGTACAGTTCTCCAGAGTAAAGGTAGCAGCAGTTGAAGGAGGCAGCAAGGCAACCTTTACCCATGACAGCCAGACAGGTGCGTGCAGTCTGTTTATCTACACAGGAGTGGGAAATTCATTAAATCAATCACTTGTTTCTGTATCATAATTATCAACTTATGATACGTATGTATGCATGTGTTCAAACATACCATAAGGTACAAGCAGGTTGATCAAAATAGCCAATCCGGCGATGATGAGAGCACCACATTGTGATCGACGCCGTCCAATAAAATCCATAGACACACAAATGATGAGTTTAGCAGGGAGGTCAACAGCTCCGAAGATCACTTGGATTAAGTAAATGTCCACTCCAAACTTTTGCAGATCCATAGCAAGACCATAGTAGGCAAAGCTTGTTGAGAACCTAAGTTAGTACATATATATATAGAAAAACAAGATGCACGGTGTCATTGCAATTTCATAGAAGGTCATTGAGGTTTTCTACAACAAGAACAGGACGTGTACCAGACAACACTGAGGTAGACTGTCATGGTCCTCATTGTGGGTGTGCGGAACAGATCCAGAACAGTGTAGGAGCCCTTTGAACAGGACATCTCTTTCTTCATGGACTCTTGCAGCATCTATGCATAAGAATAGAGTTCCCTCAAATTTCAAGTTCAAATTTATTTTATACACAATTATAAACACAGATGGATGGTGCAATAACACAAACACGCCATGTTCTCTTACTTTAATGTTGATTTGTTTTCCCTCTTCGTGCCGTCCGTTAAATTTGGCCACCCTTTTAAGGTTCTTGACGGCTTGTTCGGGCTTATTTCTCAAAGCTAACCATCTTGAAGATTCATATAACCACCTGTGTGAGATATTTTATATAGTTTAGTTTATTTGTTAATAGTGCAATAACTATATCTTTGATCACTACATCTTTGTCACTTTAAAACATTAATCAGTAATGTTGGTTGCAGTGGAGAAGAGATAGGTCTTGAGGCATTGGAAGAGACTCAGAGTCTCTAATGTCTTGGGGGAGGGAGTTCCAAAGCCTGGGAACTACCCTAGAGAAGGCTCTGTACCCGAGGCTGGACTTGGGGGTTCATAGAAGGCAGGCTAGGGTGGATCTGAAGGACTGAGATGGTTGGTAGGGGGAAAAGGAAGTCATCGAGGTATGGGCAGGGGGGTTAGTTGGTGAAGGGCTTTGTAGGTAAGGACCAGGATTTTGAAGTTGATCCAGTGGGAGACAGGAAGCCAGTGGAGGTCTTTTAGGACTGGGGTGATGTGATGCCAGGATTTGGTGTGTGTTAGTAGTCTGACGGATGCTTTCTGGACCAGTTGGAGTCTATTGAGTCTGTTTCTAGCACTGATGCTGTAGAGGATTGAATTGAAATCAAGACAGGAGGAAATGAAGATGTCGATCAATGTGTCAGCAGCAGGGTGTGCGAGAGAGGGCTGGATCTTAGCAATATTGCAAAGGTGATTGAAGGAGGATTTGACAATTTTGCAGATATCAGGGTCGAGGGAGAGGGTGGGGTCAAGGATCACACCAAGTTTTCCTGCCTAGAAGGAAGGGGAGACATTGGTGCCATGAATGGTGAGTGTGAGTTGTTTGGTTTTGCTGAGGGTGGACTTGGAGCCGATGAGCAGGAGTTCAGTTTTGTCACCATTCAGTTTGGGAACATTTTGTTGCATCCAGACTTTTATTGCAGACAGGCAGGAATCAATGTGGGGGAGGGGTGGATTGAGGGGGGTTTTGGTGCTGAGGTATAACTGGGTGTCATCAGCATAGCAGTGAAAGTCGAGGTTGAACTGGCAGATAATCTGAGCGAGAGAGAGGATGGACTAGTTTGTGTAAGATGGGGGCTTTATTGTTTAAGCATTGGGTGTTGAGGAGGGCAAATTTCGTTGAATGAGCGGGGGATAGAGTGGGGGCATGCTCGTGAGGTCTGAGATTATCCAGGTTAACAGTACGAAGAAGTGCGATGGGAAGTTGGCAGAGGGACCATATGGTTTGGATGTTGGATACTGTTCGGATGTGGGAGTTAGTGGAGAAATGTAGATAGCGGCTCCATCTGGGACCGCGATGATGGAAACGGCGACAGAGACCGCCAGCTGAGCGAGCAGAGATGAGTGTGTTAGGGGATAGCTGGAAGTTATTGTTGACAAGCAGGAGTTCCAGGGAGAGAAAAAATTAGCCTGGGGAAAACACAAGTAGGGAGACAAGGGTATACCGTGAAATAGTAGAGGGGATACAGTTCAATACTTGGTTCAATACTTGGTCTCTCACCATGTGATGAGGGCGAAGACATAGAAGGGCAAAGACACAGCCAGAGTTAACCACCTCCAGTCCCGGATGAAGTAGGCTGTGGCTGCCAGGATCAACTGTCCCACTGTGTAACAGTTACCTGTTATTGCCCCCAATGGAGTTCGCACATTAGTGGGGATCCATTCCACCACTTGAAATTAAAGAATTACAGAACAAGAGATATTTTATAGAATTTAGACAGTTAGTACTCTATTATTAGCATACATTTTGATTGCATCCAGTTAATCTATCCAGCTAAATATCTTACTGAGGGAGAAGGTGTTGAGCAGCAGGCCAGACAGAGCCATACCACAACCAAAGCGGAACAGGCAGAAGAAAGGGAAGGAGGTCGCGAAAGCAGCACATGTTCCCGCCACTGCCATCAGCAGGTTAGAAATGAGCAGAAGGATTCGTCGACCGTATCTAGGAGCCAGGTGTATTTGCAAAGCGTAAGGTCAGACTATATCACATTATATGACTTGAATAAGGTGCAATTTTTCTACAATACTGCATGAAGAAGAGGGAAGTTTTCTAAGGAGCTGATCACAACAAGACACGTCGCTAGAAATGCATCACTAGTAGGGCTGGCAAAGTTGAAGAAGAGAGAAGTTGTCTTGTGTGATATTCATTCATATTTAAAATGACAAATATGATTGATTGTGCCAAATAACTTCCTTATTAGTAACAAAACCACCCTATAACGATAAAATCAGTAGGGACAAGATTAATGTTACCTGTCTGAAAGACCTCCAAAGACAAGAGCTCCCACAAGCAAACCTCCCATGTAGACCGTTTGTCCCATTTGCTTTAAAGGGCGCTGATCACACACCAAATGCCACTGACAAAAGTTTAACATAATTTAACACACATGACAAGAAAACATATACATGTGAAAAGAGAAAAAGATATGTAGTCCTACATCAGATATGATCGTGGAGCTCATCTCAGTCATGTTATAGGACCATCCATCTGTGCATCCCTGCAGGCCAACATCCAAACCATCCTTAGTGACACCCTCCTCCCCTGAGCTGGAGGTCCCATTCTTAGTCAGGAGGTACCACTGTGGAGCAACGTAACGCCGGCACCTCTCGGGCTTCCCTGTCTGGTCTAGTGGCACTGTGACCAGCAGCGTTTCCTCTGGGCTCAGCTGGGACTGAGAGAGGTTTGTGTGTGCGCTGCAGAAGTGAGGAGGCACCATGGCCACAAAGTTCTGCAGCAGGTTGTGACTGGCCAACATCAGGACAGGGATGCAGAGAAGGGTCACATGCAGGATCTGGAAGCGTCCTGTGCCCCCCACCTGCTCTAGGAGGTCACCAAATGGCATAGTACTTGGATACTACTTGGAAGTGCAAAAAGAGTATGTTGTTCTAGCACCTGTGAAAATATTTAAGAAAACATCAGTTGCGAGACCTAACCAGAGTATATTTGTCTTATTAAAGGTGTTATATTAATAACACCAACTTTGATAAACTTACCTGCTGAATTAATTTTCTCTCGACACATAAAATATCTATAAAATACAATAAGAATGCTAGCTCACAAAACACCCTTATGAAAACAAGTAAAAGTTGTCTTGCCGCTGCAGTGTGTTAAAGTGAGTAATCGACTCAAATTCCAACAGCTTTTCAGAACGTGCGGTACACTTAAGGGTCCGGGTTTGAGGGTTTGTAAATATGGTCACCCTAACATCACCTAACATCACCTAAAGGTAAACTGCTAATTAGCTGGTCACTTGAATTATAACACAACATGAGCATTAGCCTGAGACATCATCATTGTAGACACTTTAATACTACTATACTAATACTACTATACTAATACTAGTAATACTAGAAATACTGATCACAACAGAGAGACATTCAGAGCAGCCTACACATCTGAGAGTCTACTGTTAGCAACCGACTTTATGCTAACAAACAGAACACATTACAACATCAATGTAAACTCAAGACAACAAGTGTAACACTCTACTCACGTGTTGCTGAACACACTCAAGCCTGGATGCATTAAAGAGGACAACTCTGTATGAAGAACAGTCATTAACCGCCGTGTGTTTTCATCTCTCCTCAACTAAAAACGAAACTCAGCGGTGCGTTCACTGTCACATCGAGAGTCCGTCATCTGAGTATCTATTGATAACATGGCACTTTTCCGCCAAAATGAACTAAATAGGTTTTATTTCTGGAAGCGCCCCCTACTGGTCGATTTGAATGAAACTTTCAGGGGACGTATCAGGTACTCTTGTGAACATATGCTGCACGTTTGGAGATGATGGGCCAAAGGCTTGTGAAGTTAAGTCTATTGATGTGCTGAGCCCCGCCCACTTAAAGTTCATTGGTCAATATATTCACAACGCAATGACATATCAACAAGCTTTTGATAACTTTAGATGAGCTGTGTCCAATAATGATCTTATAGAAGGTCTGGTACCAAGCGGACCTATGGTTTAGGAGGAGATGTAAAAAATTGACATTGTTTTTCAAACAATTCAACATGGCGTAAAATTTAGTGAGTTGACTTTTGTGGTCTAAGAGGCTTTTTTGTAGAACACATGGAGATGGACATATGTGTTAAATTTTAAGTCAATCGGACTTATGGTGTGAGGGGGCTGGTCTTGAAAAATGTTGTAGCGCCACCATGTGGCCAATTGGGATCATATTTTATGTGAAGCATTATGACATCATGTACAGTTATGGTACCAAGTTTCATGTCTCTAGCTCTTTCCAGCTCACAGCAAATTGAGCAAAGGCATAATTTAGCATAAAATGCTAAATAGGCCATGCCCACATGCACCGATCAATATGCCCCCAGAGAATGTGCACCAAATTTGATAAAATTCTGTTGGCCACATCGTTAGGTACAAGTTTTTGAAATTTTTGGCGCCCCTTATGGGTTGAGCATTAAATGCTTTGGTACGCCTCTTCCCAAACACGTACTGAAGATATCTACCAAGATTTATGATGATTGGATTAATGGTCAGTAAATTATGGCCAATTTCCTGAAAAGTTTGTTGATCAACAGTTTCAAAACACCAAAAAGATATCAAGAAGCTTTTGATGCCTTTTTGAAAATTTGGTAGAATTCGGACCAACGGTTTAGGAGAAGATGTCAAAAATGTGTTTTTCAAAAAGTTCAATATGGCGGAAAATCTAGTTGGCGGACTTTAGTGGTCCAAAGGTTTTTTTTGTAGATCACACGGAGCTGGACATGTGGGTCAAATTTCAAGTCAATCGGACTTACGGTTTTAGGGGCGTGGCCTTTCCAAAATCGCATATTTGGGCGTTAATTACAGTGCCACCATGTGGTCGATTTGGGTCATATTTCTTGGGAAGCTTTGGCACATAATTTCCAGTTATTGTACCAAGTTTTATGTTTTTAGCTCATTCCAGCTCACGACAATTTGAGACGCGGCGTAAGAAAACAAATAATAATAATAATAATAATAATAAATTCACACAAACTCAATAGGGTTAGCCAAATTAATTTAATAACTAATTAGCCAAATAAAATGTGTAAAAATGGAATAAAAACTAAATGTCCATGGATTGCTCAGTACGCTTTGGGCACAAGAAATACAATACTATCCAAGTGTGCAAAGGACAATCTACATATTATTTATTACAGCTCTACATGATACCAGGATGGGGTGAATGTCAGGTTATTCCATTTTATGTGGCCTCTAATATCAGTTGTCGTGTCTAGAAGGTAACTCGCGAATTGCAAAAATTTGAAAAAAAAATCTTGCGAGAGTCTTTGCCCGATGACCTATCCTAACCTTAACTAATCAAGGTCAATTCTTAAGCTTAACCGTTCTAGGTCAATGCCTAACCTTAACTGTTTGAGGTCAATGCCTAACCTTAAATGTTCAAGGTCAATGCCTAATCTGAACCGTTCAAGGTCAATGCCTAACCTTTACTATTTGAGGTCAATGCCTAAACTTAACCGTTCTAGGTCAGTGCCTAACCTTAACCATTTGTGGTCAATGCCTAACCTTAACCATTTGAGGTCAATGCCTAAACGTAACCGTTCTAGGTCAACACCTAACCTTAACCATTTGAGGTCAATGCCTAAACGTAACCGTTCTAGGTCAACACCTAACCTTAATCATTCAAGGTCAATGCCTAACCTTATCCGATCTAGGTCAATTCCTAATCTTAACCATTTGAGGTCAATGCCTAACCTTAACCATTTGAGGTCAACGACTAACCTTAACCATTTGAGATCAATGCGTAACCTTAACCGTTCTAGGTCAACGCCTAACCTTAACCATTCAAGGTCAAAGCCTAACCTTATCCGTTTTAGGTCAATGCCTAACCTTTTCCGTTCTGGGTCAATGCCTAACCTTAACCATTGGAGGTCAATGCCTAACCTTAACCGTTCTGGGTCAACGCCTAACTTTAACAATTCAATGTCAATGCCTAACCTTATCTGTTTTAGGTCAATGCCTAACCTTATTCGTTCTAGGTCAATGCGTAGCCTTAACCATTTGAGGTCAATGCCTAACCTTAACCATCTCGCAAGAGTTTCCCAAATTGTGGGCTACCTTCTAGACACGACCCTGATTTGTCGACAGACTCGACCCAATGCACTCAGGGGTACATGTTGCCCTTGGTAAGCTTCAGCTAACAGCTAACGCCAAAAACAACTCCTTTCAACACGGATAAATGGATAATTAATCACAGAAGACATTCATTGTTGGATTTAGACGTTTGTTCCAGCCTGGGTTACAGAGCTTCTGAAAGGGATACGATTGCACCAGACTCTTGATGGTAAACTAAAATGGTGACGGAATAGAAGCCATTTAAAGTGAGTGTCTAAACCGTAACGTCCCAGAGATATTCTAAAAATAGTAACTAGAGTTATTTTGATGTCATGGACAACATCGCCGACCTCTTAATGAAAATACATTTTTGTTCACAAATATAGGATTGTTTATAAAGTAATAAGAAGTTATAAAAAATACCAGTGAAAACATAACATAGAGTGTAACCTGTAGAGGCTTTTATTCTTTTTTAAACACAGATATTAAAAATATAAAACACAATTGGTCCAAATCCTGACTAAATTCCTCAAAGCTGCTCTATAACAAATAAACATAGGTCTAATTGTTTTGAGCTATTCATTTCACTGTATTGACCTGTCCAAAAATAACATGGCAACTCTATTTGTCCAGCAGTCATATGACACAATAAATTCTATATGGAAATCAAACAAAAGAAAAACAGACTGGAATAAAAACAGTACCCACTCAACTTTCATTAACATGTCAGCAAAAACATCATGAGTACAATACAGATGCCCTCAGGCAGCCTGCTTTAGGAGATTCGCCTGGGTGTCTTGCAGGATTACGGTTTCCTTTGGTGGCATTTTGGAACTTCTCCCAGATCCCCTGTGTTTAAAATAGAAAAATGCAAATATGGATAAATCAGTTTCTCTCTCTCTCTCTCTCTCTCTCTCTCTCTCTCTCTCTCTCTCTTTCTAAAATTGTTGTTTTGATTTTGGGACATGCAGAGATATCAGAAAATGAACACGTCCTGTCTTCTGGGGCTCAATCCTACCTGTCCTCCACGTCTTGTATTGTATCAGGAAGGGGTAAGCCAAGTGTTTCTGGAAGAAATATTGCAGCCACTCCGCTGAGAATCGGAGCTCCCCCGTAGATTAAACCCGGTAGCCAAGGTAAGTAGTCGGCCGTGAGAAGCACCATAGGGGCCACCATGCCTCCAACACGAGCCATCATGGATACCCAGCCCATGCCATTCTGACTGAGAGAGAAAAAACAGCCATAACTAATCAGTGATTGTGGTGCTGGTGATTAACAAAGCATATGCAAATTGTTATTATTTTCCTAATTTGGGAAAGATCTTAAAATAAGTTACTGTTTAACTGAACTGAAAAAGATACTTGAACATGGTTTGTTTGCTGAAGTTTTCAGAGAATTGTAGGATAAGCAAAGATACGCAGTCATCGGGACTTCTGCCAGGACACATTTTGTCAACAAGACAGCAAATAAAGCTCATTGTAATGTGTTGCCACGGCACATGGCACTGAACCAACTTGTGTATCCTAAATATTAGTTTAAGCACAAATAATGTACAAATAAGCATGTTAAGACTAAAGTGAGTCGTATTAGCAGCACCACTATCTTTAAATAGACAACAGTAAATACCGTATGAGAGCCTTTTGCTTGGTCTAAGTTTGATGGATATTTTATCGTTATGTTCTCATTGGAAAGGGGCAGGGAATCTCAAATATCTATATAAGATGTCACAACCAAGAATTTAATTGAATTGAAAAAGCTTCTATTGAGGTTTTTGAACAAAGCTTAGAATGTCTGTTAATAAGCTACAGGCGTGAGCCTATAATTTGTATGTGCAGCAGCAAGTGGGATAGCAAACAGTTTTTGTCTGCAGTGAAAATTTTGTTTTTGAAAGGCTAAACGCCAAAAAATATGGATTGAAGTAGAATATTTCATTAGACAAAATCATGTTGTGAATTTTGGAAATAATTAAATTACATAAATGTTTTGCCACACTGGAGACTGGAATTATCAGACTCTCTGAACGTGGAATTTCTTGATTCTGCGAGCACTTGCTTCACCGGGATGGAATCCCGCAGCATGGTCTCCTTGGTCGGCAACACTCTGTGATCCGTAGTCACAGATGCGCTCCAAGTCCAGTTCATCAAAATGATAGATGGCCTTCAGATTTTTTGTCATTGTTAAAAAATATTCAGCCAGTAACGAAAAATATTCGGTTAAAGCCCTGAAGCCTCTGAAACATATGCATATGAGTAGCCTGCAGACTTCTGAAGCATTGCCCACATGTCAGTCCATTAGAGAAACTCTCATCCTGCCCCTTCATAAATAGAGATTTGATTGACACTTTTTTGTTGCCAAATAAGACTTGCCGAATGATGGTTGGGTACAGTTCTCCAGAGTAAAGGTAGCAGCAGTTGAAGGAGGCAGCAAGGCAACCTTTACCCATGACAGCCAGACAGGTGCGTGCAGTCTGTTTATCTACACAGGAGTGGAACATTCATTACATCACTCTGTTGTTTCTGTAGCGTAATATTCAACCTGTATGCATGTGTTCAAACATACCATAAGGTACCAGCAGGTTGATCAAAATAGTAACTCCAGCAACAATGAGAGCACCAGATTGTGATGCACGGCGTCCAATATAACTCATAGTCACAGTTATGACAACTTTAGCAGGAATGTCAACAGCTCCGAAGATCACTTGGATTAAGTAGATGTCCACCCCAAATTTTTGCAGATCCATAGCAAGACCATAGTAGGCAAAGCTTGTTGATAACCTAAGTTTGTATAAAACAACAACAACAACAACAACAACGACAGTGTCATTGCAATTTCATATAAGGAGCTTAAAAACTGTCATTGAGTTTTAAAAGAGCAGGACATGTACCAGACAGCACTGAGGCAGACTGTCATGGTCCTCATTGTGGGTGTGCGGAACAGATCCAGAACAGAGTAGGAGCCCTTCGAACAGGACATCTCTTTCTTCATGGACTCTTGCAGCATCTATGCATAAAGAGAGCAGTTAAAACTTATTTTATACACAGTTATAAACACGGATGGATGGTGCAATAACACAAAAACGTCACGTTCCCTTACTTTAATGTCAATTTTTTCTCCCTCTTCATGTCGTCCATTAAATTTGGCCACACTTTTAAGGTTCTTGACGGCTTGTTCAGGCTTATTACTCAGAGCTAACCATCTTGA
>CAKALG010047950.1:1643-13446 GCA_916700815.1 Helicolenus hilgendorfi
TTTCTTTTACAGACTTATACAGACTCTAAATTCTTCTGAATATCTGGATGAAAAATGATTCTGTCTGTTGCATAATAAAAAATAATTCAAGCCATTTTCCTGCGTTGCTGCCGTGCAAATATTTTTCATAATCCAAACACAGATGGTAGCCAGAAATGACACATCTTATTGCTCAATTTGTACAATGTGAAGCACAATTTTAAAATGTATTTTATTATCGTATGAGTTACATTTGTTTATAATGATGTTTCTTCCAATATACAATTCTAATATTAAACAAAAGGTGTGAACGTTTTACTTGTGTTTTAGAGTAAGGACGTGCCGTTTCCAGCAACATGGATTTGGAAATACAATCACCTCTTGGTAAACTGATTCAAATTTGTTTTAATTTTGCAACAGATGTTCAGAAGAGTCTTTGTGGAGTCTTCAAAACAGCTGTAAGTGTTGCTGATGAAGGATTTTATGGAGCTCTATGACTTGAGTTTAAAGGTAAGACATGAGAGACAGAAGCTGTAGCTACTGGGACTGTAACGTTTACTAGAATATACTCCTGCACTCATTGCAACATGTGAACATGCAGTTTCTCTCCCTACTGAGGAACACTGGGAACTTTTATTTATTGTGTGATACAAAAAGACAGTTATTGAATATTAGTATGACAACATACCTGCAGACTCATCTTTACTACAATGATGAGTTCACTGTCCAGTGCAGTAACGGATATTAGTTCATCTTAACATGTGGACAGAAAACCACAGAAACATGTTTAAGTTTTAAAAACTGCAGATGACCTGTAACACTAACGTTAGCTATGTTTCTTTGTTAATATCGCAAAGTTAGCTTATTTATTTTAAAATGAGTTTTACTTAAAATACTTAAACATAGATGAAATAAATAAACTTGTTTTGTCTTGAAAAAGAAAAAAGGAGAATTCCCGCCTCACGGTTGTTTGCCTCCCCCAAACAGTAAAGTTGTAGTTTACATCCATGTCTGTCGGAAATGTCATCGCTTCATCATTTTATCATAATAAACATTTGTGTGAAATTGTCATAATGAAGCATATGAATTCTTGAGTTATGGCCAAAAAAATGTGTCTTGTGAGGTCACAGTGACCTTTGACCTTTGACCACCAAACTCGAATCAGTTCATACTTGAGTCCAAGTGGGCGTTTGTGCAACTGAGTTTAATTTCAAATCCAGTTTCCATCATTTCAAATCAAGTTCAACTACATTATGATGACACTTAACCTTTACAAAACCAAGTCAGTCAGAAAGAAAGCATTCACATCATCAGGTCAGTGTTCACTGCATCCATTCAGATAAACCACCTTTGGGGTAAAACAGAGGGAATGGTGACATCTGCTGGCAGAAAGCAGCTCCAGCAGGAACAACAGAACATGAAAGGTGGTGATATCGACCGCTTCAACACGGATTTCTGAAGGGAAGAAGCTCCATGGGGGACTTTATGTGTCTGTGTTCAGTCATGTAAAACTAGCAGAGTATCAAACAAAACTGGAATTCCCCTGTACGTACATGATTAGTGAATATAAAATCTAGAGTATGCAATCAGTTCTGTTTGTTTATTTTACATCAAACATATAAAATATGAAGGCGCTGACTTTACACCAAAATCCAGACGTAATCTGTTTGTAGTCAGCTGAGAAACTAAAGTGAAGCCTCGACTCAATTCAGATTTCATCTCATTTCTGTTTGTTACAAGCAAATATTTATTCTTGATAATATGAGAAATGGCTGCTATTGGTTTTAATCAACTGGAATTCCCCTGTACGTACATGATTAGTGAATATAAAATATAGAGTATGCATGTTAATCTGTTCTGTTTGTTTATTTTACATCAAACATATAAATATGAAGGTGCTGACTCGACTGCCGAGTGATAAAGTACCCGGATCATCCGGTGATCTTCCTCATCCATTGGGCCCATAGAGTAGGAGCAGTAGCGTTTCCTTTAACTCCGCCTCCCAGCCATCGCTCCAGCCTCGGTCTGGGTCTCATTCACATGAACGGAGGAAGGGAAATAACTCTGGATTCAGCTATTAGTGCATTTTACAACTTTTAGGACCTAATGATTTAAATAAGGACTGTTCCAGTGTTCGTACTGGGAAGTTGATTCACCTCAAAATAAACTATCCGCTGAGTTACAGACGTCTCTTTCCCAATGTAAGTCTATGGGGAAAGTCTTTTTTTTTGGCCCAATGGCATCACGTGACGGTCACAGAAGTTGTAGTACCGCCGTTCGGCCACTACGAAAATTGGCATCAAAGCCCGGCGCTCTTCCTGAGGGCTTGGTTTTAATCGGGTAACTTTATTACCTTCCACTGTCATTTAGAAATATGTGTAAATAAACAGCAATACTCCATCGTTCCACAGAGTGGAGCTGCAACACAAAGCCAAGGAGAAAGATCTATTTACATGTGTTAATCTACAGTTATGTTGTCATAAACTGAAATATTCTGCAGAGACATTTTGGGTTCAGAATATATGAATGAATAAAAAAAATAGTTAATAAGATGCAGGTCCAGGTGGTGAACCTCTGTGGATCATCAGGACACGGCTGATCCTCTCAACACATCCACTTTTCTGATCACTCACTCTGACAGAGATCACTCCTTCCAGCTGATGAGAGAAGAAGAGAACAGAAATCATGAATCAGTGTTCTGGTTTTATGAAATACGTTTTATGAATACATATATTTATAATGTTGCATATATTGTATGTATTGTTATGTTTTAATTTTGTCTAATGTTTTATTGCACTTATCGTGCTCATGTTCTATGATCTAATATCTTGAATGGCTTTGCCTTCTGTCGCTGCCTCTTGGCCAGGTCATCATTGTAAAGTATGATTGGTTCTAAATTGACTTATCTGGTTAAATAAAGGTAAAATAAAAATAGCAATAGAACATCCAGTATGAAGAGCAGCAGGGACTTCAGTCTGTGTAGCGTAGCCGGCTTCCTTTCAGCTCTCATGTTAACGTATTGGAGTGAACACACTGAGCTCAGCACTCACAGACCTGCAGAGACTTTGGGCATCAAGTCTGTAGATTTCACTGAAGTACATAGTAGAAATAAACTGCTGAGAGTCCTGAACGCATCATTACTGCAGAATCAGAGAGACATTCACTGCTCACTTTAATGATGGATTTGCTGCTGTTAGGGTTCAAAGGTGTTAGAAAACAGTGTCTAAGTGGCATTTGAATCACAAATGATTACTGGACTTCAGCAGAGGTTCTGGTCTGTATAAAGACCACGTCAAGGTTACTAAATGTAACGATGGTTCTATGAAATAAGAGCCAGAGATTTGAGGCTTCAGTCAGACTGATCTCAGAGCTGTGACAAAGATAAACTGATCATTGAGAGAACAAACACTTTCTGATCAGATCTGATGGTACGACAGTTTAATGGATGAGGACCACTGTCTCTATACATGTTGGGATGCTGTCAGCTGTAATCCAGCTTTATTTCCTGGAGACATGAACACACAACAACTCTAACACATGATCACAGCAAGCTTCTGGCTGATCTGATTGGCTGACTGTTCTCTCTCTCACAGCTTAACTGAGGAAACACATCACAACAATACTGCTGAAACCAGCATGGACCGACTCCGACCCTCTACTGACCTCAGAGTCTCCAGTCTACAGTTTGGACTATTCACAAGATCAGACAGCAGCTTCACATCTGAATCCTTCAGCTTGTTGTAACTCAGCTTCAGCATTCTCAGATGGGAGGGGTTGGACTTCAGAGCTGAGGCCAGAGAAGCACAGCTGATCTCTGACAACCTGCAGCCCACAATCTGAATAAAGAATAAATGATGTAACTTTAGAAGACAACGTTCCTGCTTGAAATCATTCAATGTTTAATAATGTGTTCAGAGCTGAAGAAGGTTTAGAACGTAGAAGTTTAGAAAAATGTACACTCCAAACACCTGAAGCCAACAGGATGCAGGTTAAAAACTGTAAAATACAAAAAAGTGAAACAGAGCTCTCATTAATATGAATGACAACGTGCTGCTACTTCAATATAGACGTAGTGACTTCACCTCTTAAACTCTGACACCTCCACCAGTGGATCCGTCTATACAAACTCATGTTGTGCAGCCAAAAACAAATAACCCACAGAAAGTGATTCAAGATTCAACTCAAGATCTCAAAGTTTCCAAATATGTCAAAGATGTCAGGATCGATTTTGGGGAAATGTGAACAAAAGATATATAAGATAAGACATCTACAATATATATTTTAGGAATAGTGGAGTCATAAAATCCAAGCATTTTCAGTTAAAACTATCCAATCAGTATAAGCATCATATAGCTTCATACATTTTTACAAGAAGTAAATATTGACTATATTTATTATTGTCTGATAGCTGAAATTGAGATAATATATTTTTTTTTATCATCATTTCTTTTGAAAAAAAAACGTGATGAAAGTAAGGTGTTGTGATATATTAAGGTTTTAAATGAGTAACTCAACATTGCTCTGCCACAGTCAATGGACTAAACCACTGAAGAAGATAATGTACTTTAGCATTAAGATACTCAGTGTGGATCAGTATAATATCAGCCTTATGTCTGCAGTTTAGTGTCACTACAACTTTTACATCATATTAATCTCAGTACAGAAGTACAAAATGGTGTCTGACCCCAGAGTCTCCAGTTTACAGTGTGGACTCTCCAGAAAACCACACAGGAGCTTCACTCCTGAATCCTTCAGCTCGTTGTTACTCAGACTCAGGACTCTCAGATGGGAGGGGTTGGACTTCAGAGCTGAGGCCAGAGAAGCACAGCTGATCTCTGACAACCTGCAGCTCCTCAATCTGAATAAAGAATAAATGATGAAGATAAAAATCCACTTTATAATCCAATCAGATGTGTTCAGGTTTTCAATGTGTAGCTCAACATTACTATGTCCTAATCAATGATCTTTTCCCTAAAATGAGTAGAGTGACTTTGTCATTGTGTTATTGTGGATCATCTAAATGTCAGCCTTCTACAGACATCATCCAAATGTCACCACAACATTCATACACCTATTCATGTCAACACACATCAATAACATGCTGCTGATCTCAGTCAAGTCTGGAATTAGAGGATCAACACTATATTGATCTTTTAAACAGCTGGATTTGATGTGTGTGTGTCTGTGTCTGCGTTAGTGTGTGTGTGCATGCGTGCGTGTGCATATTTGTGTGTGTGTGTGTGCTGAAGTATCAATATCAATGATCAGACATTACAGTACTTGTAGAATCATTTAAATTAACAGAAACCAGAGAAATATTTCTACTTGATGAAGTAAATTTGATCAATGTAAAACCAACATTAGTTCAGAGGATCTTCTGTATCCAGATGTGACCATTTACCAACAATGATAAACATTAATTTACTTTAAAAACTAACAGTGGACATTTTCTACAGTTTCTTTAAGAAACACAAGTCTTTAGTGACTGCAGACTGAATTTAGTTCAAGAAGCATGACAATATGAAGAAAAGGACATTAATAACTTTATGGATGTAAGTTATGTTTATACATATATTAAGTTCAATTGTTAATTCAACCTATAAGATCTATATTAGTAACAGAGAGACAGTGAACTGACCTCAGAGTCTCCAGTCTACAGTGTGGACTCTCCAGAAAACCACAAAGGATCTTCACTCCTGAATCCTTCAGCTTGTTGTCACTCAGGTGCAGCTCTCTCAGATGGGAGGGGTTTGACTTCAGAGATGAGACCAGAGAAGCACAGCTGATCTCTGAGAAACTGCAGTTGCTCAGTCTGAATAAAGAATAAAAGATGTAAGTTTAGAAGACAACGTTCCTGTTTGAAATCATTCAATGTTTAATAATCCGTTCAGAGCTGAAGAAGGTTTAGAACGTAGAAGTTTAGAAAATGTAAACTTCAAACACCTGAAGCCAACAGGATTTAAGATTCAAGAGTTTTATTTGTCACATACTCATACATGATGTGCAGTAAAATGCAAAGTGGCAGTGCTCACAAGATGATGTTGTGCAAAACAACATCAACTATACAAATTATTTTAAAATGTGAAATAAATTGTAGGGACAATGGCATTATTTACAGTGAGAGGGGTCTATATACAATATGGAATATAAATATAAGTGTGTGAATAGAATAATATTGAGTGTGTGTGTATTCTCTGTATGTAGCCTTATGTGTGTGTGTGAAGGTGTGTGGATAAGAGGGGCAGCGTGTGGCGCTGGATGCAGGTTAAAAACTGTAAAATACAAAAAGTGAAACAGAGCTCTCATTAATATTAATTACAACGTGCTGCTACTTCAATAAAGACGTAGTGACTTCACCTCTTAAACTCTGACATCTCCACCAGTGGATCCGTCTATAGAAACTCACGTTGTGCAGCCAAACACAAATAAAAACCAAAGAAATTGATTCAAGATTCAACTCAAGATCTCAAAGTTTCTAATTATGTCAAATATGTCAGGATGGATTTTGGGGGAAATATGAGCAAAAGATATATAAGATAAGACATCTACAATATATAATTTAAATAGTGGAGTCATAAAATCAAAGCATCTTCAGTTTAAACTATTCAATCAGTATAAGCATCATATAACTTCATATAATTTACATAAAAAAGAAATACTGAATATATTTATTATATTTATTATTGTCTGATAACTGAAATAGTTTTTTTCTTTCTTTCTTTCTTTATTATTTATTTATCATTTTTTTGAAGAAAAAAATTTGATGAAAGTCAGGTGTAGTGATATATTAAGGTTTTAAGTATGTAGCTCAACATTGCTTTGCCACAGTCAATGGACTAAACCACTGAAGAAGAAAATGTACTTTGGCATTAAGATACTCAGTTTGGATCAGTATAATATCAGCCTTATGTCTGCAGTTTAGTGTCACCACAACTTTCACATCATATTAATCTCAGTACAGAAGTACAAAATGGTGTCTGACCTCAGAGTCTCCAGTCCACAGTGTGGACTCTCCAGAAAACCACACAGAAGCTTCACTCCTGAATCCTTCAGCTCGTTGTCATCCAGATCCAGGACTCTCAGATGGGAGGGGTTGGACTTCAGAGCTGAGACCAGAGAAGCACAGCTGATCTCTGACAACCTGCACTTCCACAATCTGAAGAAAGAATAAATGATGAAAATAAAAATCACTTTATAATCCAATCAGATGTGTTCAGGTTTTAAATGTGTAGCTCAACATTACTATGTCCTAATCAATGAGCTTTTCCCTAAAATGAGTAGAGTGACTTTGTCCTTGTGTTATTGTGGATCATCATAATGTCAGTCTTCTACAGACATCATCCAAATGTCACCACAACATTCATACACCTATTCATGTCAACACACATCAATAACATGCTGCTGATCTCTGTCAAGTCTGGAATTAGAGGATTAATATCACATCAGAAGTGTTGGACTTTTCATTTCATTTATTACATGGCCTTCTTCTTACTGTGTCTGGTAGCTTAGTAGGTTTATGTAATTTACAAGAAAGGTCCACATTTGTTCAAGTGTGTCTTAAAACAACAGACACATGTCAGATGTACATTAAAAGAGTTATTAGTGGCAGTGATCATTCCTCCTGTGAAGTGGTCCCTTCATAACACAACTACAGTGTAAGAAACTACTTCACAAGTTCAACTGAAACTAATATGAAGATTCAGCAGTCTGAGTCCGACAAGTCAAGTGTGTGTTCACTAAGGTTGGGACGATTCAACTATCTCCTGATTCAATACTATCATGATTTGATATGTACTGTGATTTTTAAGTATTGCTATTCTACAAGTATTGTGCTTCAATTTTGTGATTTATTGTGATTTTTAATAACTTATTTAACACTAGACCATGGGAAAAGTTGAATCATTCACTTCTAGGGACTTTTACTTTGGAAAATATCTAAAGTAATCCAGTAAAAATGTTTGATTTTAGGCATGTATGTAGTCAGAGATGTCCTGAAGTCAAATATATCAGTCATTGTCAGGAAGTATTTATTACATTTCCCTCACAAATTAGTGGTATTTTCTTTTTAATTTATAAGGGACATGTAATGTATAATACTTCTGGTGAATATAATCAGTCAATCTTATTTCCATATATGTATTTTTTATATACAGTTCCCTTGTTAACACCTTATTTTGAAATCCGGACTTCGTCACACGTGTATACTTCCTCTAACTTCTCCAAGGTCATCGGTAGTTCTCCCGTCAGCTCCGTTCTCTTTATACATCCATGGTCAGCTCCATCGGGGCCGCTTGAATGCATTTAACATAAATGTAGTATATGGGTGCTCTACAGTCGTAGCGTCGGCCCATTTGACCACGGAGATGAGAGTGATGGCCGTCTTGACCGCACATTACCGCAATACGATAATGTTTCCTGTCCGTGACGGAGTTAGCATGCAGTTTAGCCGTGATGTCTAACTCTGCACTTCCTGCAATGTGTGAAACCCAAAGTGTTTCCATCCTTTACTGGATGTGTAGTGTTTACCACTTTGGATTTAAAATGGGAGGGTGCAGGTCGTATCCACGCAGACCCTCCGCCGTGTTATACTTTCTCATTTCAGGAGAAAGTACTGTGGATCCTGTCCTCATATCGTAACACTCAGATTATACGGGGATTGCTTCACCGACCGAAGATAACTCTTTGAATGTACATATGAACATGTGAGTATTGTATTCAGTTAGACTTAAAAATATGAACCTGCAAAGAGGTTTCTGATGCAGAATATTTATTTGGTTGTTGTTGCAATCTAAATGTCTGCAGCTTCAAATAATTAGACAATGCTGATATGAAAACAGAGCAAAGTTAGATCTGCTGTAAAAAAGAACTTGGGAAGAACTTAGAACCATAGAAATCTCTAATTTGATGGTGTCGTTCACAATCATCACTTACGTGCCTTTAAGTTGGTGCAATACATGTTTGTTGAAGAGGGATGCACCTTTAGACATGTTCAAATAGAGTGCTACAGTAATGAGTCCTAAAACCCAGAAATGAGTCAGCATTTTAGCACTTCCTGTTCCCTCGTCTGGAAGTCAGTGGATGTTCTGAATGGGTTTTTAGTTGGATGCCTGAAATAAGGTCTGTGGTTAAAGGTCCAATCTGTAGGATCTGACGGTATCTAGCGGTGACATAAGGAGATTGAACCAACTGAAGCCTCTCCTGTGTGCCAAGCGTGCTGGAGAGCTACGTTGGCTGACGCAATAACAAGAATGTCCCTCTCTAGAACCATCTGGAGCAGAGCAAGTGCATAGAGAGTGTGTGTGCAAACTACATAAGCTACAGTCAGTGGACTGACCTCAGAGTCCCCAGTCTACAGTTTGGACTTTCCAGGCCAGCAGACAGCAGCTTCACTCCTGAATCCTGCATGTTGTGGTTGTGATTCAGGACCAGCTGTCTCAGATGGGAGGGTTTGGACTTCAGAGCTGAGGCCACAACCTCACAGTGAGTATCGGAGAGGTCACATTCAGAAAGTCTGTCATGACACAAAAATTACAAAATATGTTATTATGAGAGAGGACAGTTTATATTTACTTCATGCATTTCACAACTTAACAGTTTGATATATACTTCTTTGATTAACATTTGCTCCTCACATCAGTGGTTCAGCTAATCTTATCTCACTGTTTGACATGAAACAATCATTCTCATCACTCTCTCTCAAACCTGCAGACTTTTAATAGTTCTTTTTCTTTAATCTTGCAGATGGAGAGAGAGAAAATGTAGTTACATTGAGGCTTCCCTAATGTCCAATCTGTAAGTGTGATCTGATCCCAGGTCTGTCTCCACAAAGTTAGCATGAGGCCTTCTTGATTAGAAAAGCATTTTTAAAACTCAGTGAATAAGTAATAATAATACATTTGAGAAAGTTGACCTCTCTTTGTTGCTACCTGCTGCTGTCAGGTTCACATCCATAAATGGGAGAATTTAGTGACTGCTGCCAAGCGGTAGAGAAATTAAACAAATCGTGTAATAATACTAGACCTGTTCATAATTAAACATTCGTATAACCAGATATTTTGATGACTGCATGGCGTTTTGTCATTAACACTCATTTCTGAGCATCAAACGTATTCAGCTCACAAACACAATTAACGAACCAATAAGGTTCCATTATTTTCAACATGTCATCAGAAAGCTGTTATATATTCATCAGACTGCTGTTATTGGTGGAAGCTGTGTATTTCCTGCTACTACTCTTCTCTACACCAACAAGAGAGAGAAACACCACAACGTTTCTTTCTGTTAGTAACAGAACAAAAGGAAAGACTTAAAATCAAGATTAGGGAACACAACTTGAGTTCATTAGCAATAAAATGCCCCATTGCCCGATTCAACACACTCAGGAGTTTTACAACGGCAATCTTTGTCTCGTATGACCAGTAGTTTACGGTGGCTAATGCTAGAGATGGGTCGATTTTCGGTTATGCCGGTCTGGTCCGGTGGACAAGTTAAATTTAAATTTGTCATTATGACATGTTCTGGCAAATTAAAAAGTAGATTATATCAACAACTTATGCCAGTGCTAAATCCAGGCTGTATTGCATTACTAATAAGCAATATGACAACGTGATTAATGTAATATTATGAGACTGTGTTAGTTCATAAACAGACTAATGGAGCCACTAGTGTCCGACAGGCTGTGGGCCGAGGCTGGCAACATGAAGGATATCAAACTTTAGTAGAGGAGGGAGGGGGAAGAAGTTTGTTGACTAGGAAGTTCATGTGTTTTTTTGGGGTGACGAGACGAGACATGGCAAAGAGATGAGCCCAAAAACACACAAGGTAACGTGTAATGTGGTGCCGCTTCTTCTTCTAGTGTTTATTGGCAGTTGGCAAACCAGCTTAGAGGTGCATTACTGCCACCAAGTAGACTGGAGTCGCTCCACTCTCATTCGTGGGCTGTCTTCGGCTGCTGAGTCAATTGTGACACCTAGTGGTAAAATTCTGTATACCAGTCCGGTCCAGTGTTTGGCTTAATATCAAACCGGTTTGAAATATTTTACACCGGCACAACCCAAGCTAATGCTAATGTTAAAACTTTAGATTGATGTTGTTGGGCAACTACTGAATAAGTTCACTGAATTGATAAATATTCTCCAGTTGTGCTACTAAAGACGTGCATTGTCAAAGTTGGTGCAATTTGGACGCGCGCCACGTATTATTATATTATTATTATTATATATGCAGCTTTGGGGGCGGGACTTCAGGGCTCTGCAGACTGAGTCCAGCATGTCGTCCACAGCGGACAGACTGCAGATTATTGACTGCAGTTGACTTTACAACCAAACTCTTCTATTGTATTTCACCGGTGTGATCGTGAGTAAGCTGTGACCTGTGTGTGTTTTTCCCCGGTGAGTAAGAAAGTATTTCTCCGGTTTCAGACTTGATACTAACAAATAACACTAATAACGTTACCTCCAGGAAAATACCTCCGATAATTAAATCCATGCTCTACTTTATAACCGTGGTGGTTGTGTCAAAGCAAGCAACTAATACACCTATTTGGAAATTACCTCCGCTAAGTGTATTTCACCGGTGTTCCTGACCGCGAGTAGCCGTGATCTGGGTCTGTGATGCAACTATGTCACGGAAGGTGTATTGCTCAGGACCCAAGGAAGCACAATGTCGAGTGTGAAGTTGTTTGTACGAGCGGTTCTCAAGAAAGCTGCAACATCAGCAACACCACAAGCCAAGCATTCGGCCCGTTCTGAACAGACATGCTCTGAACGGACACTGCACTGTCTGGACTAAATTAGAAGAAGCAGAAACGAGAAATCGACTCGCA
>CAKALG010047955.1:6506-17961 GCA_916700815.1 Helicolenus hilgendorfi
ACTGTCAGAGGTTGGCCGGGATAACACACACACACACACACACACACACACACACACACACACACTGCATGCTCATTCATAATGGTTGAGTTGACCGAGCTACCTGATCCTCTCTCGCACATTTTTTATCTGTTCTAAATGAACCTTAAAGGGAGATTTGTCAAGTATTTAATAGTCTTATCAACATGGGAGTGGACAAATGTGCTGCTTTGTGTAAATGTATGTATATATTGTGTTTGGTCACACAGAAGAGGGGGAAGGATGATGGGAAGGGGGGATCAGCTGTCACAGAGCACAGGGGTTGTCGCCAAGGACGTAATGGAAAAATCACTCAGGATTTACATGAAACAGGAAATGCTCTCAATTGAGCCTGATTGCATCGTGTGTGTGCGTGTGTGTGTGCGTTCGTGCGTGCGTGCGTGCGAGTGTGTGTGTGTGAGCGTGTGTGTGAGAACTCCTCTTGTTTATTGACAGGATTTCTTTGGCGATATTAAAGCTTTTCTAACAAAAGCATATAAAGGTGATAATTATTTCCCTGACGGTAAGAACACAATGTCACACTGATCCGGGGTCAGTAGGGTTCACTAGGGTTCAGTAGGGTTCGGTAGGGTTGAGTAGGGTTCACTAGGGTTCAGTAGGGTTCACTAGGGTTCAGTAGGGTTCACTAGGGTTCAGTAGGGTTCAGCAGGGTTCACTAGGGTTGAGTAGGGCTCACTAGGGTTCAGTAGGGTTCAGTAGGGTTCACTAGGGTTCAGTAGGGTTCACTAGGGTTCAGTAGGGGTCACTAGGTTTGAGTAGGGTTCAGTAGGAGTCACTAGGGTTCAGTAGGGTTCAGTAGGGTTGAATAGGGTTCAGTAGGGTTCAGTAGGAGTCACTAGGGTTCAGTAGGGGTCAGTAGGGGTCAGTAGGGTTCAGTAGGGTTGAATACGGTTGAATAGGGTTCAGTAGGGTTGAATAGGGTTCAGTAGGGTTGAATAGGGTTCAGTAGGGTTCAGCAGGCTTGAATAGAGTTAAATAGGGTTGAGTAGGGTTGAGTAGGGTTCAGTAGGGTTCAGCAGGCTTGAATAGAGTTAAATAGGGTTCAGTAGGGTTGAATAGGGTTCAGTAGGGTTCAGTAAGTGCCGGTACGGTCTGGTTCTCCGTAACACTAAAAGTGAGAGAATGTACTAGAATGTTTTTGGCTCAGTTTGTCTCAGTTTGTACATACAGTACATTATGTTTCACTTTCATTAACATTGCGAGATAGGGCATTTGTGCTGCATTCATGTGGTGTTGGAATAATCAGAAACATTATTTCCCGACTTGGAAAATTCAGGTGAATGCCCCCTCCAGTCGGAACAACAACTCAAACACAGCTAATGTGTCTTTGTAGCGTCCGTGGATTTTTTTTTTTTTAAATCTGAAAATTTGTGTTTTCAGATACAAAGAGAATTGTGTCTGGAAATGAAAACCTAATATAATCTTGCTGCCTTACTGGTCATCCATCTTAATAAACCAGACAAATCCGTTGTTGGTTCACAGAAACCTTTTTTTAATTCCAATTCGAGCGCTCTGCATATACGTGAATATTCATAACTCTGTATCTGTGAGGAATCATATAAATAAAAATACTAGAACTACAAGATTTGTGGAGATAATCAAAGCATCAAAGCAAACTGATTTTGAAATAAATGACGAATATAACAAAAATGAAAGATTATGAAAATGTTGCCCATTCCTTGCTGTGCAACATAGATCATTAGCTCCTTCTCATCCTACAAAACCACCACAAGACATCTTCACATTAATAAATATCATTCCATTAGAGCAGCTGAACACCTGCAGCCACTTAATATTGGATTTTCCTGCAGCGAGGTGATGTGTAATACAGAGATTAGCGTCAGCAGCCATTTGAATTCAATCACAAATGCATTAAATTCAGATGCTATTTTTCTGCCCTGCTGCAGGCGCGCAATTCAGATTTAATGCGCCGCGAGTCGCCCGGAGGTGAGATATGTAAACAGGCAGCCAGTCGCCAGGTTAATTTTTCGTCCGGGGAAACACAGAACAAGCGCTGCTCTTTCTTGCCTCAACATGCGGCCGTCAATGTGCCTTTTAGCAAGATGTACGGCTCCTGATACAGAACAACACTGTGGTTGTGCCGGAGAGCTGAGTTTAGGATTTCATGCAGAGTTCACATCAATCAAACCAAACGTACTTCTGCAAACCAAGGTTAAAAACACACATTAGCTGCATTCAACATCAATCACTGAATCAATCTGAAAACACTTTACTGGAAGCTGATATATATAGACTTCATTTCACATGTCTTGAGTGAAAATTGGAGTCAAGTTTTTGGCTTTTGTGAGCTTAAAAACACTAAAACTTCAGGATTGTTCATGATGACCCACGCATGAACCGTTCAGTAGAAACCTGGTTCGAAGCCAACTGTCAAGCGCCACTGCATCTGACATGTCATGTTATTTTTCCCTGTGACTTGAGGCACATTGGCGCACCGCTCACGGTTTATCTTTGCACGACATCCAGATACCTGCCGCAACCGCAGCAAACCGCTCAGTTCAGGAAATATAACAATTTTAAATGTATCATTTGTGAGGCAAATGTGTTCATGTTTAAGTTTTTTAAAGTTCTTATTCACTATAACTTGTCTGAAAAAGGAAATTTACAAAAAATACAAAATATACTTACCCAGAGAGACTCTTTACACACCAGGGGCGTGATGAATAAACAACACGGAAATGCGAAACACTACGAATATTATAGGTCTGGGGCTTTTATTGTGAAAGGTAAGAACAGAAAAAGTGGATCTGGTCTGCAGCAAACAGTCTAGAAACAAAGAGACAAATCTCTGGTGCGTTTTTGACAACATCGCTAGGTGGCGTGGTGGTAGCTCTGCCGCCATTTTGTATGAAAACGGCAATGAGTCTGTGAGTCTGTAAATCAGAGGAAACCACAGCGGCCTCTGGCGAAAAGATGAAACAGAATCAACTTGTTGAGAAACCCGACGTCATGCTGCGGTGGCCAAACCAACCCGTTCTCACTCACGAACTTGTCAAATACCGCCGTTTGGTCAGCGCCCCTGGGTATCGAAAACTAACGCACGGAGTCACCCTTTAGCAACAGTATGTGACGAATCGGGCTTTCAACTAACTCCAATGTAAACCCACCCACGGCGTTATTGCCCGGCAATCCAGAGCTGTACAACGCAGCGATGAGGGAACAAAAGACGTTAATTGACGTTCAGTGGCTTGGTGTTTACCCGAACCATTAATAATTAAACACCACGGCACGACCCTGCACTAATCGCCATAACGCCAGATTCGGTGTGAATGCAGCCTAGTAATGGTAGTACATAATCAGCAACTCTTTTGCATTCTCTGTCCATTTTCCTCACAACCTTCTGTAGTGCAATCGATATCCTGTGAAAGCATTGCATGATGGACAGAAAAGAACAGCAGCTCTCAAACAGGATTGTTAAGCTGCCTCTTTTATTTTGGGAGCATGCTAAAACAGGACAGTTGCATAAGCTCTTGACTTCAGAAACACACTCACTCACTTGTCAGGGCGGCTGTATTTTTGGAAACACCTTGGGCTGAATGGCTGCATCGGCTACATCCAGGAGATGTTGACATTTTTGTGGCGATCAACCATCAAGTTCATAGCCGCAGCATTCATGACCAACCCTGTCATCTCTCAACACTGCTTCTCTTATCTCTCTCACTGTTCCCCCTCCACCTCTCCCTCTCTACCATTCAACCCTCAACTTTCTCTCTTTTCTCAGGCTTGTTCCCCTTCCATCTTCCTCAGAGACAAGCTCACTACATTATTATGTAAAACCTTGTGGATCATGATTATTGTAAATTAAAAATTGGAATTTGTATGTATCACACAAAATCAATTTGTATGTAAGCCACGTAATCATGAACCAGGAAATTCACAATGGATGGGTGGGTCCAAAAAACTTAAGTAATGCCTTTTTCGTACTTATTTTAACCCAAATGTTGACTTATTTGTCACGTTACTTCCGTAGAGTAAGGCCTTTTTCGTAGTTAGTTTAACCCGAACGTTGACTTATTTGTCACGTAACTTCCATACTTAAGTTACGCCACTTCTGTAGTTATTTTAACCCAAATCACCATCTTCTCCTAAACCTAACTAAGTAGTTGTGTTGCCTAAACCTAACCAAGTTGTTTCCTGTGAAGATGAAGACTGTATGCATGTGACGAGCAGAAATGGACATGTGTTGTTTAACATTCGTAGGAGAACGCACAAAAAGTGACGGAATAACTTTTCATAAGATAGCTCGAAAAACCATATTCTTGTTTTCCAATCAATGTGAAAATATGAACTATTTAATTGAAAGCTTTTGTGTGTGTGTTTATTTTGTGTGAAATCTCACTATATCTAGCAACGTCTTGATAATGTCAAGATGTTCTTCCAGTGTGCATTAGTGTATTTTGCCAAATCTTCCCCTTGCTAATCTTTCCTTTCACTTGTACAACCCTCTGGCTCTGCAGAGACCTGAAGCTTGACAACATCCTGTTGGATGCGGAGGGTCACTGTAAGCTGGCAGACTTCGGGATGTGCAAGGAGGGAGTCCTCGACGGAGTCACCACCACCACCTTCTGTGGGACGCCAGATTACATCGCACCCGAGGTGACCAAAAAACCCACATAAACACAGAATACATTTGTCCAAGTTCGACTGTTTACTGATGATACTCTATTTTTCATTGCAAAGATGGAGATGAAAGAAGAACATTTTAGTATTTTTAGCCTCTGTTTGTGAGTATCTGCATTTTTATGTGTGATTAGATCCTTCAAGAGCTGGATTACGGCCCGTCAGTGGACTGGTGGGCTCTGGGGGTGCTGATGTACGAGATGATGGCGGGCCAGCCACCGTTTGAAGCCGATAACGAAGATGACCTGTTTGAGTCCATCCTCCATGACGACGTCCTTTACCCGGTCTGGCTCAGCAAGGAGGCGGTGTCCATTCTTAAAGCGGTCAGTTGGCTTTAATGACGTTTTGTTATGAGCATTGAAACATTATGAAGAATTAAGATTGATATCCAGCCATACTGGATCAATGGACTGTTACAGATCCACAGCTGATGTCTTTCCATTTATGAATCAGCCCTTGTGTTTCTTTGCTTTTGTCTCTTGCCCTCAGCTTGTCTTTTTGTCTTCATTTTTAGTTCTCTGTCTGTCTCTTAGTTTAGTGTTCGTCTCTTTCTCAGTGTCTCATGTGAGGGAGGATGCAGCTCTTTTTCTTGGCGTCATAAGTTGATCCTTGTTCCCTCCACTGAAAGAACATTGGACAATTTCCTCTGTGTTTTAATCCATTACTTTGTGTGTGTGTGTGTGTGTGTGTGTGTGTGTGTGTGTGTGTGTGTGTGTGTGTGTGTGTGTGTGTGTGTGTGTGTGTGTGTGTGTGTGTGTAATGCCACTTGTCCGTCTGTTTATTTGTTTGTCCAGTTTTTTCCATCACAAGCCTTGCGTTTACCTTGGCTGTTGACTGCAAAGACTTGTGGGAAAGTGTGTGTGTTTATGTTGGACACTGTCTCGGACTCTGACCGGTCACATGACCAGCACTCTGGGCTCTGATTGGACGTCGTGTCGTCCAGCTGAAGGACTCCTTCTCAGCAGCTCAGTCTGATGGCTGAGCAGCCTCTTCACCTCTCATCCAGCTTCCAAGTGTTTCACAAAATCCGGCAGAAAATGTCGTGGCCATGGAGGCATTTTATGTTTCTAACACCCATAATTACTTCCAAGTCTTTGTGATGATTTAAACATTATAACGACTGAAAATAGGACATTTCATTTAATCTTTATTTGTTATCAGGCTGTATCTTTGGCCAATGTTGCCATTTCATACGTAAATCTTGTAAATGAGTTACATGGTTGACCCCAAGCTGAAGCTTTGTCAGGACCTGTGGGGTAGGAAAACTCTAGAGGACTGGACTCAGTGGAAAACAGAGAAATAAGTCATAAACAATACGCTGAAATGGCTCAATATTTGGACCATGTGAAAAATAAGATGTAAAAGTGAGATATGAATGTAAAACGGCATAGTAGGACCATTGTAGGTTAAAAAAAAAAAAGATTAAAAAAAAAAACTATCTTTCCAACTTTATTTATTGTAAATGTATGATGTTATAATCTTGCAAATTTGTTAGTTTTTTCTCATAAATTTGCCCTCTAACCTCAGAAAATACCAGAGGTTATTTCTTGTAAATTTACGTCTTTATAATATCGCAAATTTGTGATTTTTTTCTCCTAAATTTGCCACTTTAATTGCGGAAATTATTAATTTCTTCTCAGAATATTGCCCCCCCTCCACGACTCCGTAATTATTATTTATTTTTTTACCTCCAATGGCCCTAATATTCTGTTGTAAGAATGTAATCAACATCGCGTATCTCCTGCTGCTCATCTCATTTTCAGGCATCATAATGGCAGCAGTGTCTTGTCCTTTACGTGTCTGAACTTGAAAGTGATTTTTTTCTAGTTTATTTTAAAAGTTCCTCGTGTGTTGCATCATGTTTAATCTCAGTCCTTAAAAGTGAATATAGTTTTTATTATTTAAAGAGGAAATCATTCAAAATCATGACGATATCGTTCACTAAAGAAAACAAATCTTTCTCTCTGCCCTTCTCGTTGTTTTCCGTCGTCTCTCAGTTCATGACGAAGAGTCCTAACAAGCGTCTGGGCTGCGTGGCGTCTCAGGGTCTGGAGGACGCCATTAAGCTCCACGTGTTCTTCAGAGAGATCGACTGGACGCTGCTGGAGCAGAGGAAGATCAGACCGCCGTTCAAACCACGCATCGTGAGTTCACACACACACAGAAACACACCGAATAACTGAGCTGAACTGTGGAAAAAAATGGATTCTGTTTGCAGGCGAAGAGGCTAACATCAGCTATACATCTTCTTTGTTGCTAAACATTCAATCTGACTTGTCTACCACCAGTCGTCGCAGGTCTGAAATCCGTCTCTCTTGTTGTTGTTTGTCTCCCAGAAAACCAAAAGGGACGTGAATAACTTTGACCAGGACTTTACACGTGAAGAACCCAACCTGACGCCGACGGAGGAGAGCATCATCAAGCAGATCAACCAAGATGAGTTTAAAGGATTCTCCTACGTCGGAGACGAGACTGTGGCCTAGACACTCACACATTATTATATTTAAAGAAGCCTCTGGAACGAGACTTCCTGAACTTTTCCCAGATTCTGACCACTCCAGGAACTATACCAGACCATCTGTATCTCTCTCTCTCTCTTTATGGTTTCTGTGCTCTTGTTGTTTGTCCATTGTGAGCTCAAGCAGCATGTGAGTGCAGGTCAGATACTGTGAGAAAAGCTGCTTCACTTGATGTATTTCTGATGCAGGTAAAACCAAACTCTTGAGTTTCTAGAGGGGGCGTTTTGAAGTAGATACCTGGTAACGGTCACGGGGCTGTCAGTGTGTGTCTGAGATATAATGTGAGTGCAAGCGTGCATGCGTAGCTGCGTACCTCTAGAAAGGTCTTTTCTGTACATGACGTGCTGTATCTTGTGTCCGTCTCCGTGTTTAAAGAATGTTTTTTTCTTCCCTAAACTTGTATGTGAATGCAAATATTGAACCAATGATTGTATTTAAAGAAGAAAAAAAAAAAGGTCTTGAAAAGTACTTTAATCATTATAAAAAAAGAGATGCAGGATTTGTTCCGGGTGAAATCGTGATGGTATTAGGAGTTTTGTCAGCGCTTTATTTTGAATTTAAGAGTCAAACTTTAATTGTTAACTTTAGAAGGTGCCCCACCATGTTGACATTTTGAAATTTTTGTTTTATCTCAGCAGTTCTTTTCTTATTAGGAAGAAGGTTACAGTTTGTGACGTTAATACACTGACTTTAAGGATGTATATATATATATATATATACTGTACATGTAGCAGCGTCATCATGCAGAAACCATGTGGGGAAAAAGGTTTTCGAAGGGCTTTAAGGGAAAATAGCATTTTGATGATAAAACGTACTTTGACTAAAATGTAATAAAACAGAATAATGGACCTGCCCTTTAAACCCTTTAATGACCACTTGATCTTTGAAATGCCTTCACAGAGGTGAATGTGTTCACACGTGTGACTGAACGTGTTCAGCTGAATGTATTTGTTCTGTGTGTGTGTACATACGTGGAGAGATTCTTTATGTTTTATTTTTTAATTTAAGACATCTTTGTGTTGTTTTTACCAGATTGTCGAGTTGGAAATCTTTAGGTTTCATGTGATGCAAGCGAGTCAGAAACACTTCATGGAGGTTAGATAAGCTAGTGTTAATACGTGTTGCAGGTTTAGGACTGAACTGAAAAGAATCCAAACATCTTCAAGAAAACTTCATGTGCAATACTCTGAAAGAGTTTTAGTTTGTTTTGTTTCGTTGTTTTCTTCTCCCCGTCCTGTTTCTTTCTCTTTATCCACAGACAGGTACACAGAAAACTACTGTTCGGTTAGTTTCAGGGCACATAAAAGTGATAATTATGTCACACGTTTCCTCAAAAGTGCAAGTAAGATGTGTTAGATACAGTATCTACAGGAAGGCATCCCAACTCGTCGAATACCGCCGTTTGGTCAGCGCCCCTCGGCATCAGAAACTGACGCACAGAGGCGCCCTTTAGTGACAGTATGTGACGAACCGGGCTTTCAACAAACTCTAATGTAAACCCACCCGCGGCGTTATTCCACGGTCGGAAGAAGATAGAAGTACGGAAGTTGCGTGAAAAATAAATCAACGTTGACTTCTGGTTTCACACGAGGCATGAACAGCGGTCTCCTGGTTGAAAGTCTGGTGTTTTTTGACGCACCCATCCACTCCGACCTCCTCCCTACACAGAGTTTGTTGCTCTTTATACTTCCTGGAATAAATACAAATTGATTTTGTGGGATATACATGAATTACAGTGCATTACTTTTCGTAGGTAGTCTGCACACATATAACGGTGCAAATTTAACACACCAAGCCGACATCAAAGAACTGTAGCAGCGATGAAGGCCGACCTTTGTTTCCATTTCCATTATTTCTCTTCTTCTCTTGCTGCATCTTTGTTTTTGTCTTTAATTTAAAAATGTCAAACCGTTTGTTCCTCTCCGACCCAAAAGGAAGTTTCTCCATGCTAAACACCAAATGCTATTTCCAAATGCTCCAAATCCCTTTAGGTTCAAGTTTAACAAGCTAAAGTTAAATGGTGTTATGAGGTTGATCTCAAACAGTATAGTAATAACAGTATTTTACTCACAGTATGAGACATTCATCTTCCTCTGGTCGTATGCAGAATGTCACTGTGTGAACATGTGTCCGTGTATCTGTGTATCATCTGACCTGTGCTGTTTCTTTTCATGCCCTTCGATGTTTTATTTTTTCATTTTTACGCTGCGTGCCAAATGTACTGTATTTTAAAAGGATGTGAAGATGTATTTTAAGTTTTGAAACAAGTATAAATATCATGATGTCAGAAAGAAACTTCAGTTTGTTTGAAAAATCATTTCTATTTCTATATTTTTTTTGTTACATCTGAATCTCCTGTCCAACCCCGCTCCTCCTCCCTGCTGGTGCTTTTATATTAACCAGGAATATTTTTTTAATTCAGTGAAAATGTCTTAAAAATCTTGCAAAACACATTTCTCATTTAATGTTAGTTTGTCCATTAAATGAAGGGCTTTACGTATAAATTATTTAACTCAATTTACGCATAATATGACCTCAAAAGGCACTAAAAATAAGACAAAGAAGAAATATGACTTTATCACACTTGCCATATTGTCTGGACCTCAGAGGGCCAACCCTCAAGCACAAAAGTCTGTCACTCATGATACGTGTCCACGGGGCGTTTTTTATGGCAAGGGGTCGCCTCGCTTCCCAGCATTGGACGCTTGATGGGCTGCCACTAGACACATGGCACCTCGTTTGGAAACTTTCTTCTGTTATATGATGAAAATAGTTCACCGAAATGTGTTTCTGAAAACATTTAATGAGAGGAATAATTCATGCAGTTGATGAATCTGTCTTTATTTTAGATCGACAACAGTTAGTTTCAAAGTTTCTAGGAAGTTTCCAGAGGCAGTGAGTTGCCAATGATTTGAATAAAGCAGCCTAGACCTCAACTTTATGCAAATGAGGAGCGGCCGCCACGCTACCAGAACGCATTGCAGGGCTGCTTACATAGACAATGAATGGGAATCGTGGAAAGGACAGAGGCTGAGGACATGCATTAGTGACTCACTGAGTGATGAAGTTACACGATTGGTCGGCCAAGTGTTGGAGTTTCCTCATTGGCCGTTGCTCTTTCGAAATGAGCCCGTCCAGCTCATGAAACTTAGACCTAGCTGTGAAACTAGGCGATTTAGTTCTAAAATGAAACCAGATTCAGCAGTGGCATCGTCGCCTATTTCTCTCTTAAAATGTTTTCAGGAGTAGATTTTGGTGCCATGTTGTTTCCTGTTTGAAAACCAGGGACCAATCAGGTGCGTTCAACGATCGGGTACGTCATGGCTTGAACGGCCAGTTGAGTGGAGCAGCGTGTCCCCTAGTGTCCTCGCCAAACCTGGTGGACATGTACCATTACTGGATTTAACATTATAGACATGACCACTGACTATCTGTGTAACAATTTAGCCACAAATTCACGGACCAGGTCTTTTTAACTTGGAACAACTTCACAAAATAAGCAAATTCAACCGAAGTAAAGTAAACGTAACAAGTAGAATAAACATAAGACTTATAATTATATTTAGTTACCTTTTTCAAGCAAGTTAGTTTCCTAATTTTTTTAAAGTAAGATCAACTTGTCAGATTTTACAGTGAAAAAGGCCCTGGTGGAGGTCATCCCTCCACCCAGGAGGAGTTCTATCTTTTCCATCTAAAGTGTCTGAGGAGTCGACGGAGGGAGACGATGTTAAATACCAGCAGCAGTTTATCTCCTCTGAGATTCAGAAAAATGCGGAGGGACCTGCTCTTTAACGCAGCCAGTTATGATAGTGATGACGCAGGCTGTTCTGTTGTTTTGATTGTTACCGTATGCATATATATGTAATCTTAAAAGGTTTATATTAGATCAGTCAGATGAGCTATTTGAGTACAGCCGTTGTTCTCCTCTGAACCTGAGCTGCAGACACACATTAATACAGTCATGTTTTACATTTACATTTTATACCAGCCTATTATCATTCTTATTAATCTTATCGATATCAGTACAAACATTAAGACTATCTGCACGCACAGAAGTTACTTTTAGTAACTTTGTTGAAATGACCCTTTAATCAGGCAGGAAACTGAACCAAAATAAAGACATTAAATAGATATATATATAGCGTTTATGTAAGAGGAAACAAATCCAGCACTACTTAAATATTCATCATCATAGGCCTCTGAATTATGACCACAAAACAATATCATAATTATTTAATTAGTTACATCAATAGATT
>CAKALG010047959.1:0-14183 GCA_916700815.1 Helicolenus hilgendorfi
GCCTACACCTCCTCCCACCTTCACCACCGCCACCACCTCACCCTCGCCATCCGTCTCCCTCCGTGCTCATTGTTATTACTGTATGACACTGAAAGATGGTCGGAGCTGCACAACTGTGATAGAGTTGAAAGGAAGCAAACCAATTTTTCATCAAGAATCATATTATCTATTATGTTAATACCTTCTTCAGAGTTGATGCCATGCAGAAGGACCTTGAGCCTCCGGTGCTTTCAGGAAGATGCAGAGCGAGAACTGCAATAGAAAATATGACGTTATTACTGTGTGCACAAACAGCCAAAACTCCTTTTGTCATTGTATGTCCCCTTCACTTGTGGAATATTAAAAGGCTGAATGAAAACAGGTCAGTAAAGCAGCTTATTGTCACCGGGGTATATTGATAGATAACTGTGAAAGGAACCTGCAGTCAACCAGACGGTTTGCTGCTGTTGCATTTAAGAGTCATAAAATGTTCTTTTACATCAAACCAATTACCCCTGAAGACATTAAGACAACCAGAGCTGAGCGCTGAGCATGACTTGAATCGCAGGAGTGTAATAATAACCTGGTGAAGTCCAGCTTCTGCTGCAGAAAAAGCCACTTTCTGATTAATTAACCCCGGTCGGCACACGTTTCTATCTACGGCTGCGACATGCGAGGGTTCACCGTGGCTCCTGCTGAAGCCCTGGGGGCCACTGGCTTTATGAGGACTGCAAATCAAAGTGGCACAGATATGTAATTTTTTTTTACTAAATCACAAAGTTTTGTTTTTTATTGCGGGGATTAGGTTGTTCTGGTACCTGCTGCTCCTTTTGGTGAGAATACAATGAATAAAATATAAACTTCTCTGTCTATCACTAATGGTGCCGATGATATAATTCCCCTCGTTATCAAGGTTGGCATCCCAGCTGCTGTGTGAAATCATAATTAGCGATATATATTACCACCAATATGATTATCCCATTAAATATCAGCCATCTAATCAAATCATAACGGTGTTTGAATCATCGAGGGTGTGCTGTAAAAATGAACTCTCCTGATAGCAAGACGGGCATGGAAAGAGATCTGATAAAAAATAATGTTTTAAAAAGAACAGTTTCTACTCCCTTTATTGTCTGACTGCTTGTTAGCGGGATCATAAATTGCATGGTTTTTAAGATAGGGATGGGAATAGCACAGCAGAATGTTATTAATGTGAACATGATTGGAATATATGTGAGCCGTGATATTGTTTATATTCCTGATACAGATCCTGGATCTAAAGGTCATCGTGAAGCGGTCGGGGGTCAGTGATCCCGGGCCTACAGCCTCATATCCAGTGGTAATAATACTTTGTTGCGGTGCTTAAGTATTTTTTGGGAGTATCTGTACTTTACTTGAGTTTTTATTAGGACTGTCAATCGTTTAAAATATTGTGTTCTTTAAATCCTTTAAGTTGTGGAGACCTCGTTTTTCTTCAAGTGTAATGTAGCCTCCGTTTTTAAAGTGGTGAACATATTAAGAGGAATAAACTTAAATCTCAAAAATCTTGTTTTTTTTATTACTTTAAATACTTACATTTAATATCAGAAAATTACTTTTGACTTACTTCTTAAGTACAGTAAATATCAGATACTTTAAAGGTCCAGTGTGTAGGATCTGGTGGGATCTGTGAGGTTGAGATTGCAACCAACCGAAGCCTCTCCTGTGTGCCAAGCGTGTTGGATATACATACTTACTAATATTATATTCCATTTCTGCCAATAGATCCCCCTAAATGTTACACACTGTTCCTTTAAGACTTTTACTAAAGTAATATTCTAATAGGTGACTTTCTACTAAAGTCATATTCTGGTTATATATCTGTACTTTTACTCAAGTGTGGCTTTCCGTCACTTCATCCACCACTGCTCGTATCCCACCGACAGAGAGGGACGCAAGACACAACTGGCTCATCATAAAGCTGTCAAGCGACCCGCTCATCCACATCGGTGAACACAGTCACATTTCACTGCCACAAAAAACACGCTCGCCATTAATAAATCCAACACGCCCTGAAGGAAATACAGTAACCGGGGACCAGCTTTTCTTTTCGCCTTGAGTTTTGTTCTGGAAACAAGTCTGATTATTGTGTCTTTCAGCAGAAGGCTTCCTTTGAATAGTTGATAAGAAGCATGTTCTTGCTGTTGGCATTGTTGTTTTGTCTTGCCGCCTACGTCCCGCTCCTTCAAATCTGTTTATTTGGTTATTAAACATCATGTTCGGCTCCATCTGTTGCAGAAAAAATGTCGTCTTTTTGAGAAATCTTGGATTTTTTTTTTAATACTAAAATAAAAAAGGAGCTTTGTCAGTTGACTTAAATGAACATTAACTCAAACTGTTCTTTCTGTGACCACTACTCAGAAACAGTTTTACACACATTTTGGCATTGTTCTCACACCAAAACCTTTTTTAGATTTATTTAATTTAAAATACTTTAGTTTAGTATGGGGAAATCTTGTTCTTGTTTTTTTAAAAAAATAAAAATAAAAAAAAGAAGACAAATATTGTTTCATAATAATTTTGATGATAATCCTAGCAAAATATTTTATTCATAAATGTAAATTCAGCTACAATAAACTTTGTTTTGTTGTTTTTGTGAGTGACGTTAAAAAATATGTAAAACTAATTTCTATGCTATTTAGACAATTAATTTCTGTTTGTCATAAGATGTTTGTCTTGTGTTTTGTACCCCTCGCTGTTCTGATTTGTTTTGTTACTGTTTTAATTGTGTACTGATTTTGAATTTTCTACTTTTATTAATAAAAAAAAATTAAAAAAATCAGAGATCAATGATCTCAACAGTTTTTAGTGTAATTTCACCTATTTTCACCTATTTAATACTGCAGTGACGTCCTCTTTAGCTGCATGGAGATAAAGAAAGTAAACATTAATTTGCAGTACAGTTGAAATAATTCACCCGATAATGACCGTCTTTCATATGTTTTGAGAAAATTTTAAGACTCATCACCGAACAATCCGACATGCTAATAAGGATATATTTTGCTGTACAGGAAGCTCAGTCGAGATTTGTTTCTTTGCAAAGCTGCAGTGGTGTTTTGAAAATCCCTGTTACATAAACAGAGCATAATGGCACACAGACAGAGCCATGGAGAAATCTGCCAGTACAATATATAATCTATAAAAGACTTTGATGTTTTCGAAAAAAAATAAAATAAAAAAGAAGCTGTAAAAATCAACTACAGTAGCCTACATGACGATGGACAAAAATACCCTGGGAATTAGTGAGCGCTGTATTTCTGGAGGAACGGAAATTAGCTGAGGTGTGTGATTTTGATTAATATTCTCAGTCACTAATGAATCAGGACCAGAGAGCCACTGGCTTGATGAAAGCTAGATAACCCTGCGAGAGGCGTGTGATCTGGATATACGGAGAAACGCTCAGTCATTATGATTTGTCACAATCTAGCAGTGTCTTCCCTTTTTATGACGCTAATTCATCTAAGCAGTGATATAATTAAAGCAATAGTTGGACATTTTGGGGAAAACCCTTATTCTCTTTCTTGCAGAGTGTTAAGTAAGGAGATTGATATCACTCTCATGTCTGTACACTGATTATGAAGCTATAGGGCCAGGAGGTGATTAGCCTAGCTTAGCATAAAGACTGGAAGCAGGGGGAAACAGCTAGCCTGGCTTTCTCTAAAGTTAAAGGTTCCATATTATGCTCATTTTCAGGTTGTATTTTGTCCTACTAGAACATGTTTACATGCCATAATGTTAAAAAAACACTTTATTTTCCTCATACTGTCTGCCTGAATATGCCTGTATTTACCCTCTGTCTGAAACGCTCCGTTTTAGCGCATTTTGACGGAATTGAAATAGAATTGCGTTGCTAGGCAACAACTTGGGTCCATGTTTACTTCCTGTCAGCTGATGTTATTTACACACACTGCAACAGGAAATAAACTGGGACACATTTAGAATGTTTACGTTTCAAACTGTGTACTGGTCGAGATATTGTATATTTGTGACATCACAAATGGACAGAAATCCTAACGGCTTGTTTCAAACGCACAATTTCTGAATACGGGCTGTGTGTATTTCTCCATATATTGAGCGCTTCGATACCCTTAAACCTCCTTTATTATATAAAAGACATGAAAATCTTACTTTTACAATATGGGACCTTTAAAGCCAGCCGTAGGCTACATATCAACCAGGTCCTGCGAAGACACTACGAGACACTAGGGGACGTGTCGCTCCACTCAACTAGCCATTCAAGCGGTGACGTACCCTATCCTGTAACGCACCCGATTGGTCTTTGGTTGTCCGATTGCTGTTTTAAACAAGAAACAACATAGCGGCCTGCTCGTAAACTTTCTGATATTCCTCTGTGGTCCAGCCAAAAAGTGTATTCTCCAAAAGTGTCGCACTGTTCCTTTAAAGTGCCAGACCATGAAAAAGGGTTATAAATTTATAAAGCTCACTTGAAAGAGAACAATAGGACTCTGCTCCCAGTAGGACGTGATTAGCAAGTTGGCACACAATGTTGAACCGGCCCAGTTATCAGCTCCACATTTCTTAGATTTACACGTTATTAAAATAGTAATTTATTTCGGGGACCTATTAAACTTTATTAGTAACTTTATTGACCTGTTTTCAAAGTGGGCTGTCTCTGCCGTGACTTAAAAGTTACTTGGAAGAGGAACATATCTGTTATTCTGAACATGCCCTAGAGCAGTGAAATCACACGTCTGACTTGATTTATCATGTTTCATTATGCAGCTTTGAGCTCACACTGTTATCTATCTTGCCAACTTACACTGGGGATGATTGATTATCATGCTCGTGGACCTTGTGTAAGGACTTTCCAGTAAAACCATTTCAAAGATTTTGAAGGATTACATGACTGCAGAGACACACAGTATGTATCATGCAGGATATGAAGCCTACAGTGATAGTCGAGGGCCACTGCTTGAAAATGTTGTTGCTGTTGAAGCTCACAGGCTGCAACCAGTAATAACCGAAAATTGGATTTACTGTAGTGTTGTTATTTTAAAAGAAAAGGAATGAATCCCAAGTGTATCACATGGTTTACATCATTTATTTTCATGAAACGTCACGCTTATTTAACGGACTGAAGCAATAACTGTGGATGTTGGGTCCTGTAATGGCTTGCTAAAGTCAGAGTAATCGGTCCTTTTCATTGACTTATTAATGGAAGCTCTCAGCGAATCACAGCCACCCCCCTACTACCTCCCTCTGCTGCCCTACATACTGTACTCTAACAGCTGCTGCATGTCTGCACTCTGTAATCAAAGGTATGAAAGGGTTTGGACAACCTTTGATCTGCGCCCCCGCCGTTTTTCTTCACCTCGTTTCACCTTTGAGATGCACTCGCATGACACGAGATACGAAAATCCACCATAAAACACATTAATGTTCCACGGTCTGATAATAGATCAGTTGAGCAATGGTTACGTCTACTGTAAGGAGTTAGATCTAGTGGAAATGGTGGGGAAAAAATGAAATATTGCACCATAGACTACGGTTTTGAAGCCTTGAGTTTGGCATTTTGCCCGTCGCCATATTGGTTTCTTGGAACCAGAAGTGACATGAGAGGGTGGAGCTAAGTACAACCGAGTGCTGAATAAGACTTTTTTAGGCAACCAAAAACGCTACAAATTGACTTTCATAAACTGTTCTATAACACGGACAACTCCCAGACCGGACAACAGCGTGGTAACGACCTGTCAATCACAAGGTAGCCACGCCCTAAAGCATCCCCTGCTGTATGGTCTATTTGATTCTAAATGGGACCATAATTTACTAAATGAACATCATGCTGTATTGAAGAAGACTTGAAACTATCGATTGAGACCATAAACTCATGTTTACAATGCTTATTTAGGTAATAAATCAAGTCAGAAGTAGACTAATTTTCTCATAGACTTCTATACAATCCGACTTCTTTTTGCAACCAGAGGAGTCGCCCCCTGCTGGCTATTTGAAAGAATGCAAGTTTAAGGCACTTCAGCATTGGCTTTAGCTGCTTTTCCATTCAAATCTGCACTACATATGGATTGAATTTAACTACAGTATATCATGATTCAGGAGAGCGAGAGCCTACAACTGTAGCCTAAAACTACAAGGGCACTCGGACAGCATCGACCTCCACCAAAGACGTTTCCATAAGTGAAAAATAATGCGTCTATCCGCCACGTGATTCAGATCCACTCCAGAATTAATGGGTTCTTCCTTGACCCGTGTCAACCTGATGCGCCAGATGGTTTGTTACACAGAACCATCTGAGAAGCCGTCATGGGTAACTGTTTGGAAAAGGGCAGGCACTTTCAAAAAACCCTTGGCAGGTGATTGGATGAACCATCTGTCAATCAAGCTCTTGCCAGTAGCTCCTCACAGGATGCTGATTGGTCCGTGATCTGGCTTGCCGGACACAAACGCATTACTTGAAGCCTGACAAGATGGATTTTTGTGCGATAGGTGATCCCGTGATTCTCTGCGACCATCGCGATAATCCAGCTGCCTTGCAAAGTAAGGCCCGTGCTTCACCCTTCTACCAAGTTTCATGAAAATTGTGTCAGTAGTTTTTCCGTAATCCTGCTAACAAACAAAACCGAACCGAAAACATAACATCCTTGGCGGAGGTTATGATACGTAGCTTGGTTACAGATACGCCTGCATTTAGACAGCATGAAACACTTTACCTTAATAATTACTACATGATATACAAATCAATAATGGTCATTATTGGGTTTGTCCTGTGGTGCTGAGAGTTTGGTCCTCAGAGACTCCCCATGGTCAAATACAGGTGGAAGAAGAGAAGTGGCCTTCGTTTTAGGTTTCAAATCCAAAACCACAATTAGAGTTATGACAAATTATCTCCACCAACTTTTTGAAAACGTTTAAATAGAGTGAGTCTCCACTCGTTTCAGATGTAAACTTTTTTCTTTGGCCACCAAATCTGTACATGGACACACACAGGGAAGGTAAGTGGAGGACTTTTTTCCCTCACCTTTATCCTTATTCCTCATCATTTAACCTCATTTATTTGTGTATCTGTTTTATATCCACTGTAAACTGTGCATCCTTGAATGCTCCTAAAAATATACTCTCCGTTATTACTGTCAGTTATTGACTTGGCGGTGGGGACGATGACAATGACAGATGTTAATTGTCACGATGACAGTCATAATGATAATGATGATCGGCACGACGAATATCATTATTATTCAGATTAGGTGCGTACTGTGTGGAAGTATATGGGCGATCATGAAAATTATGATTATGGTTATTATTACACTATTAATTAGGTACTCCACCTACTACACATTTCACTCTTTTTGACACTGTAACATTCATTATGCTCAGCACAAAATGTTCTTTAAGGTATTTGGTACAAACTGTATTTCAAACTCTCGTATGTGAAGTAGACTTTAACGTTCAGGTACACTACCATTTGCTATAGCAAGTCAGTTTTAATGATCTATCCAAAGAGAAATTGCTTTGTTTGTTATGTGTTTTAAGATTGAAGTTCATGTTTTATTGCTCATTAAATGATGATTTAAGGGCGATGCTTTTAAGTAAAATACCCTTCATCTCTGATGAGCTCTTCAGGAGGGATGATTATATGTGATTTTTAGAAAGGGAATCTTTTTGTGCTAGATTTTATTTGCTGAGCTCGGGCATGGCATTTGTACTGTAATGTTTTATGTAAGAATGTTATTTTCTGACAAAATGTTTCACCACTGCAACAGTATTTTTGGTACTACAGTACAGCATGTGCACGACACACACTAACAAGCCAACCAGCTATTATTATTATACTACACCGACACACAAAATGAAACAAACAGATTACAGATAATTACAACGCCTAAATACATTTGCACATCCTAATTGACAAATAATGTTATTCTGTTTCTATATATCCTGTTTTTTTGACTACTTATAAGCTCTGTCTGACTGATTTTTTTTTGTTCTTGCTGTGTCTTTACGTGTGCTCTCAGATCTTAGGAACATAAAACGCGGCATCATGCAGAGTGATGCTGCAGAGCCAACACATCTTATAGCTGACACCTCTGTGGGACGCGGTAGAAGGTCATGTAAATGGATGACAGACCCTAAGGGGTTCCTTTCTTTTCCTGAGTCACAGGAAGATATCATTCATCAGATGCTCACCTTTATAGCTAAAAGGGTAGGCAGTATATTCTTTGACTTTATTGGGCAAAAATTCTGAAATAACCTTTCAGCATATTGTAACTCAAGTGTTCTGAGCGATAACTAGACTTCTGTACCTCCTCTGTTTTCAGGCTTTAAAAAAATCTTGTGATGGGAGACTTTGGCCAATCACAGGTCATTTCAGAGAGAGATGGCGTTCCTATTGGCTGTTCTAGAAACACAGATGCGGGTGCACGCCCCTTCAGATGTTGAACGCCTGATTCAACTGCAAAATATCATGCAGGAAAAGTTGCTATTTCAGCTTTTGCAAAAACTGCAGAGAGTGAAAAGCAACCCTTAAATGGAATACGGATTTAACAAAAAGAGTCCGACTGCGTGAGCTCACCGCCGGCAATGTTTTCTCTGCATGATCTCTGAAACACTTTGCCGATATTGTAGCTCACTACAGCCTCGAATCACACATCACACATCATCTCAAAGGGCTTTTACAGGCCCACAAGGAGGGTAGCTCTCATAGAATTGCCGCTATATAACGGCATCGGAATCACAATCAGGATCGGGATGTTCTTTGAAATGAATGACTAATACCAAAGATGCTCTTTAACGAAGATGATGCATCACAAGCTGCGCCAATGGTTTGAAATGGTATACACGTTACCTCTCCTTCCTCCTCGTTTGAAAGTGTTGTGAACATCGTGTGGATGGATGAAAGCAGATTGGGTTATATTTGCATGATGTATTTATATTTCATCTTTTGCTAACATTCGATATTTACACAGCTAACGGGCATATTTAGCATTACGAAAACTAGTTCGCTCGGGCGGTAGTGAACATCAGTTGCCAGATTTCGCAAAAGTGTGTTGCTGGAGTTACAAAGTTAACCTTCTCCTGATTTGTCTGAAAAATGCCATTTTTAGTGTCAGAATGGTCTGAAGATGTGTGGCGTGTGAAAAATGGGTCCAATATTTGCCTCCGTGACAAAGAATCGCTCATAATCTGCATTCACCTTCACTTCTCCCATCGGAGGCAATAGACTCAGGACATGCCGCTAGTCTCCTAAAGGGGCGGGGCAACGCAAAACCCACGTGACACAGATACAGGAAACTGACTTTCAGTGCACCGTCTCTGCTAGTACTCGTGCCATTACTGTATGAACTACTGTATGAAGCATGTGCTGATCTGATGGAGGGGATTAGAACAGAGAGGGGAGAAAGGAGAGCTGCAGGATGAGGACTGTTTTTCAAATTTTGAGGTTTTATTTTTTTGCCTTTTGCAGGAAACTTCCTACCCTGAGGTACCACTTGAATTACAATATGCTGAAAGCTTATTATGGAGTTTGTGCCCAATAATGCCAAAAATAAATTGCCTCCTCCAGCTTTAAGTTCCTCTCCACAGACTGACTCAGTCTCTTCGCTATCAACCCTGAGCAGAACCACTCCCAGAGAGACTGCAGGTGGAACAGAGAGCTGACCTCAAGTGCCAATCAGACCAAAACTTTTTGTTGGCTTCACGGCTTATCAATCATCATCAGCTCAACATTCATGACGCTCCGCCCTCAGGACAAAGGCAAAAGATGAACTCAGCGTGAAGATCAGAGGTATGAAAGTGTATCCTTGGGAAGTTACCGGTGGGAGCAGCTGTCACTCACCAGTGAAGAAAGCATTTTTCATGTTGGCTCATCTGACATCTGGAGAAAAGAGTGATGAAAGAGGGCAACATCTGCAGTCGCATCTGCATTTCCAGTCTTCCAGCTAAACAGCCGGAGGTTTGTAAATTAATCCATAATAAAGCACACAACTTCAAACAAGTCTGACAAAATAATATTAACTCAAGGTCCACTTGGGTTTTAAATAACACATTATTTTTCTCATACTGTCTGTCTGAATATACCTGTATTAACGCTCTGTCTGAAACACTCCGTTTTAGCGCATTTCAACAGAATGGCAACGGAATTGCGCTGCTAGGAAACAGCTTGGGTCCATGTTTACATCCTGTCAGCTGATGTCATTCACATATTCTGCAACAGGAAATAAACTTGTAGACATTAAGTATGTTTACGTTAAAAACTGTGAAATTATCTAAATATTGTAGATTTGTGACATCACAAATGCACAGAAATCCTAACGGCTTGTTTCAAACGCACAATTTCTGAATACCGGCTGTGTGTTTTTCTCCATAGATTGAGTGTTTTGATACTTTCACAGTATTTATATATCACTTAAACCTGCTTTATAATATAAAAGACATGAACATCTCACTTTTTACAATATGGGACCTTTAAGGTAACAATGTTTAACAATTCTTAACAGCATTTTTAAAAAAGTTGAAACCATCCAATACCCATAGTACTACCATTACTACTACTACAAAAAGCAATATGCCAAAATACCAGGATGCCAGACTACATCCGGTCACATTTTGCAGTATGCAAGCCAGCATGCTTTTCTGGCTGTTCTAACCCACAATCCTTTGCCCAGTGGAAGATATATGTCACTGAGCTGCTGAGAGAGCACAGACAGATGGCAGCTCACTGACAGAAGCCACCAGGTATATGAGTTAGAGCAGGGGTGTCAAACTCAATTTCATCCCGGGCCACATCAGCGTTATGGTTGCCCTCAAAGGGCCGGTTGTAACTGTAAGACCATATAAATATATCTACTCTTTATCATATTACATAATTGCCTCTGCATTCGATTATTATTGGTTTTAGTAATAACTTCATTAATAACCAGCTCTGAAAGCAGAAGTCTAGGAACAATGATTGCAAGCAGACATTCAAGTGTACAACTATTGTGCGTGTGCATCGATATATATGCATGTACATATAGACCATAAATACTGAATGTGGGCACACACACATGTCTATGTGTTATTATAACAGATCCCATGAATTTCTGAGATTAGGAAACCCTCATCATTACTCATACATCAAAGATCAACATCTGCTAGAGCGGCTGATATTGAGGCGCTTCAGTACGCAGATAACAAAATCAAGATGCATTGTGGCACATGTAGTTTTTGGACACCGTACTTCTGTAAAGCGGCATAGAACTGTATGATAAGCAAATGATATTCTTTGCAAGCTCTCGCGGGCCACATAAAATGAGGTGCCGGGGCCGGATTTGGCCCACGGGCCTTGAGTTTGACACGTGAGTTAGAGGGTCAAAGTTCAATGTTATGATGAAGTAGTATGTCCCAAATTGTATGCATACTGCATGCAACAGTATTGTAAAAGCAGCTGTAGTACCAAAAGTAAAAAGAAAAAGTATGCCATTTGGAACGCAGCAGCTTAAAATGGTGATAGATGCCAATAGCTGATGATCTACTATCTGATTTTGAGCTCACATGTAACCGAGGAAAGGAAATGTCAGCCTTTTATGGTGTTTGTGTTCAGCCACCGAGGAGTTATCACTGCTCACGATAACTACCGAAACTCACTGCTGTTTGTTTGGCTATAAAAATGTGTTTGGAAACAGAACCTTATTTTGGGTTTGTGGGTTGACTTTAAACATGAATCCTCCATTAATTCGACAAACATGTTGAAAGGTTGTAAATCAGTTTTGCAATTGGCTATACTTCCTGAACCTAGTATAGCTTTTAGCACCCCCCCCCCTGGTCTACGTTGAATCACCTCTGTGGATCATAAATAAACAAAACATACCTGCTAAATTGACATTTAAATGTGGGCTCAAACCACTACTGACCACCGAGGCTCTGCAAATGTGAGAGAAATAATCACCCTGAAGAAGAAGAATACTTGCCTTCATCACAGGATAAACAGCTCTCTGTTTATTGCTGTTTGCTTTGGCTTTTAAGGCGGCGGATCATCATCGGTCGTTCCGGGAAAAGAAGCGCGCCGAGCCACCACAACAACAACAGAGCCCGGCCAAGTCGCGCTTTTAAATAGACTTTATGACTGTGATTTATCCTGCCGTTTCCTGTGTAATCAGCGTGACACCTGAAGACCCATTACTCTGACTGAATGACGAGATGATAGAGTCACAGATGTCTTTCCTTCTCGACGAGCCCCCAACAGTTTACACAAATCATTCAAAACACCTCATTTTGAACAGAATCTCTTTTGTATTTATTTTCTGACAAAAAGACAGCTGAGAATGAAATGCTTTTCACCTGCAGAAATGATTCTGTCTTTTCCTTTCCTGCGTCTAAAATTGCAAACCGATGGCTCGTGCTGCTCCAATAATGAGGCGGCTTGTCTCGGTGTAATAACAAGGAACAAAAAAAAACAGAGGTTCGTTTGCAGGTTGCATCACATTTGGTACACGTTATCAAACCGAGCGGCAAGATGGAACGAAGCCTAATGGTTCTGGTGTGGTTTTCATGACACACACAGCCCATTAACGGAGTACTATGTCCTAGTGGGAGTCTCATAGTGCCATACTGCACGCATTATGATCCTAATGTTTAAAACCCAGCAAAGAAGAGGCAGCAAAAAAGGCTAATGGCCTTTTATCCGGAGTATGATTTAATGATTAAGCTCAGGGAATACTGGATGTATTTCATGCACCTCAAAAAGAACAAGACTAATTTCAGTTGTGTTACTTAGAAACATTTTTATTTGATGAAAGTATCTTTTCTCTCGGGGTCAAGTAGGAAATAGACTTTACAAATACTTTACATGTTTGATTGAAACTGATGATAAAAGCACCACGAACAAACAAAACGGGATGACTGTCACTGTAGAAAAGGAAAATCTGGATGTGTTGTTGTTGTTGGGTGTGGCAGGTGAATCATTTAGACAGACATCGGCTCTCCTGCTTTTAGGACAGATATTACAATTAGAAGAAGGAAGATCGTTCACGGTTTGTTGAAATGAAACAAAAACTGACTCTGTACATAGATGCCATGAACGTTAACGGTGAACGTAAGCAACCCTGGTACACGGAGGTGAAGAATGACAAGTGAGATGGAAGCGTTTGATCTTCGATACACAGAAATCCTGTAATGTGTGATGTTAGTAAAGTGCACGTGGCATGGTTCTATTTACCAACCAGGCTGGTTTAAACCAAAGCTGCTCTCTCCGCTCACTGCTAGTAACTTTAACGTTCTCTTCCTTTGGACAGACAACAACAAAAAAAATCAATTCGGAGAAAAGAAGTGGATCATTTCAGACAGTTTCATACCGTGTGAGCATCGTGCCTCGTGCAGGTTTAAAGAGTCTGCTCACCCAAATGACCAAAAACACATTTTCTCTTAGAGTCACATCTCTCCAGAATCAATGTCCCTGTTACTAATCCTTGCAACAACAATAACTCTGGAGAGAAATGTTACACTTGAATCTTTTAAACATTACTTTTTAATGCTCTGAGCACCACAAATGGGATCGTACGGAGACCCCAGGAGGTCATACGGTACAAGAAATATTGGCTGGGAAATGCTTACGTAGAGGGCCCTGGCAAAAAAGTTCATCCGGAGAGATGCTGTGTTGGCTGATCAAGTACAGGCAAGCGCACATTCCTGCTAAATTACATAAGAAACGTGTACGCCGTATTTCTGTTTACCTCACGATAGTTGTGACAAAACTAAAATTGAAGTCACTGTGATAACTTTCCAGAGCAGTAGAACTCAACGCAGCCCCTTCGCATTTTGTTATTTATGAACACAGGGCTGTCTTTGGTCTAAACGGACGCTACAGCTTCTGGAATATACATCTGACATTTCAATGCCGTCTCCAAGAAATTATGTTTATGCAACAAATTGCACCAGCAAATATGTTGAAGGAAATGTAATACCGACTAAATTAAACTTTTTAAGGCAGAAATGGTAAATACATATCCGATCTTGCAATACAAAACCACTTTGGTTAAGGTTAGAGAGAGATCGTGGTCTTGTCTTGGTTCGGTACACAAAGTGTCTCGAAACACAAGATGCAGTGTTTATTAACATTTAACCTAAATCACAATCTGTCCCGAACCTTAAAGATGCTAAATGCGAGATTAGGAACATTTCTATCGCCTCTGCACGGCTCTCAACGTGGTGACCGC
>CAKALG010047960.1:2328-29660 GCA_916700815.1 Helicolenus hilgendorfi
TTGACTATGACTTGCCCCAAACTGCATGTGATTATCATAAAGGGGGCATGTCTGTAAAGGGGAGACTCGTGGGTACCCATAGAACCCATTTTCATTCAGATATCTTGAGGTCAGAGGTCAAGACCCTTTTGAAAATGACCATGCCACTGTTTCCTCGCCAATATGTAGTATACGTTTAGAGCGTTACTTAGGCTCTTCCGCGACAAGCTATTATGACAGTACCAATGGATTCCTTAGCTTTAAAACTGAGCCCGCTACAACCTAAAAATCACAAATTGCATTAATGTATCAAAGAAATTAGTGGCGTTAAAAACCAATTTGGGCTAATGCTGTATTATCACGTTAACTTTGACAGCCCTACTTCTAGGCTTTGGGAAGTAGTCTATATGGCTACCAGGTACTGTTTATAGCCCGTTTACAAGCATTCAAATAAAGTCCTGAGAGAGGAACCTTTCAGACTTGTCTAAATAAACAGAGGTCTGACAGGTCAGGTTCATTATCACCTAGGTCAGACAGTCTCATAGTTTAGAGTCACTCTGAATGTACAAGTATTGATGTATATCATGAGCCTGCATGTATTTGTGGTCTGCGTGTATGTGTGTGCGTTATCTTGTGTGGGATTCGGCTGAGTCTCAAAGAGAGACAATGACAAACACATGATTGTTAGCATACTGTACACCCACACATATACGTGCAGAGACAGTGAGAGACTGATTCACCCACCCACAGACACACACATTCGGCATCATACAAACGTCTGCCTGGAGTCTCCCAATAATGGCAGATGGTCTTTTTGCTCCACCATCTTTTCTCTCTCTCTCTCTCTCTCTCTCTCTCTCTCCCTCTCTGTCTCTCTGTTGCTCACTCCACCAATCTCTTTCCTGTCTTTCTCCCTCTCTGTTTTCCTCTCTATGTCCATCTGTTGCTATATTGCTCAGTCCACCAATCTTTTGCTGTCTCTCTCTCTTTCTCCTCTCACTTTGCTGCTCTTGTCTTCTTTCTCCCTCTTTCTCTCCCTCTTCTACTTCCTCTGTCTCTATATGCCTCCCCTCCAACCCCCCAAATACACTCTGCCTTTCTTTCTTTTCTCTCTCTTGCATATGATCTGTGTTTTTGGGGCTGTGTGTCTCTGTGTTTCCTGTGGGAGGTTACTTGAGTTGACAAGGCCACTAGCAGTGCCTTGCCATGCCACCTTGATGCTGTGCCAGTGTGTGTGTGTGTGTGTGTGTGTGTGTGTGTGTGCCCTCTGGACTAAGTAAACATCAGAAGTGTGTGCGTCTATGTGTGTAAGTGTAGTGTGTGTGTAATCGGGTTGACAGGGTTGGCAGCTGGCCCTTGCCACCTTGTCTGTATGCCAGTGTGGCTCAGCCTTTTTCAGTGTATTATTTTCAGGCTGCATTTGATGAATCTGAATTTGATATGAAGACTGATTCTTCTATCTGTCTGTCTGTCCAAGTAATCTGAGCAGGCTGAAGTAATTCATGGTAAAAACCTCCCTGTGCCTTCATCTTTTAATTGATATGTATTTAATAGGGCTGTGAATTGGCAAGAATCTGCCAATACGATACATATAATACAGAGGTAATGATTCAATATATTATGATATATTGCGATACTGCAAGCAAGCAAGGCGATATAATGCAATTTTTTTCAAATCTAATTTTAGGATGACTGTCATAGTATAAAGAATACTCCACCATATGTATAAAATCTGAGTAAAAAAAGTCGCTATGTGAAATGGCTACTATGGGGACTAACATCATCACACATGAATACAGTTGGACTGACTGGATCCACAAGAGTCTCAGTTTTCCAGTCATACCCAATTTATATAATTCAAGACTGTTTAGGGACCTTAGTATGCAAAAATATTCAAACACACCATTATAGAATAGGTGAAAATAACACATTTGTATTGCCTGCAAAAATCTGCACGTTTTTTAAAACTCTATGTGATTATCATAAAGTGGGCATTTCTGTAAAGGGGAGACTTGTGGGTACCCATAGAACCCATTTTTATTGACACGTCTTGAGGTCAGAGGTCAAGGGATCCTTTTCAAAATGCCCATGCCAGTTTTTCCATTGGTACCAATGAATTCACTGGGTTTTTCTAGTTTCATAAGTTGCCAGTACCTTCACTCTAGCTTCAAAACTGAGCCTAGTACAACCTCCGATAGACAGAATAGCGGCCGGGTCCGCAGACGGGCCATCAGATTTTTAAGAGGTTAATTAAAAGCTTTTTGGACACTCGATACAATATCGCAAAACATAATATTGCGATACTCGTGTATCAATATTTTTCTTACATCCCTGTTAATAAGGTTGTGCATCTTTCCCTCTCGACGCGATTCAGTACGTATCTTGAACAATCAATTACGACGACGCACTACAGTTTCTATATAGCACTACTTCAATACGATACGATTCAGCTTTGATCTGATTCAGTTTAACTCATAGTATTCTTATGACGTGTCCTATACCAATATGGCTCAATGCAGCTCAGGTGTTGTTTGTCTTATGTATATCTGTAATGATGATGTGATGGAACGCTATTGGTTAGTGACACGGTGTCCCACATTGTGAAACACACAAACACATATACAGTATATATATATCTGGTCTCGCTGCCACTGTCTCTCCCCTCGCACACACACAGACAACTCACTCTCCCTCTTTCTGTTCATATATTAATAACACACACAGACAACGCTACACACTATTTCTCACTGTATTGGTCTATGACGGACGTATGGACCGATTCCCCTCAAAATTTGAGTGGGATTCAGAGTTTCATGTCGATGTAGCTGAATCAAACACGCATGGGTTCATCTTTACACCCCTAGTAGATAATTAGAGTTTTGATAAATTGCCAATATTACCCTGATATATTGACCAAGCAATGTCAGCCTTACTTCAGTTTACTTTATTCTTTAGCAGACTCCTACCCTATTCGACGGATGTCAACACTCTCACAGTATAAATTACCGCAATTGTTCTAAATGCCTAAAAAACAGTGGTGCAGCAGCAGAAAATATTGGAAAATGAGGTGTTAAATGCTGGAGCTGGTATTCACACTGCTGTAATGTCAGACTGCATTTTCTCTGCTCTCACATTCTGTCTCGTCACGCTTTCCTAAAATATAGCACACGGAATGAACCAACCAAAATTGCTCGGAGCTAAGAAGAAGAAAAAAAACTCTAAGGCTTCCTCTTTTCCTTCGCAACTTTATTCCCCATCAGCCTGTCTCCCTTTGCTTATTCATCTTTCCCTTCCTTGCCTCCGCTTTCTCTATCTACCCCCCCTTCTCTTTTCTCCATATCTTTGGCTCCTCCCTTGCCTCCCACCTGGCATTTTTTTTCTCTATCTTCCTCCTTTACTCTTTTTATGCCTCTCTCTCTGAATCATTAATGCCTGCCATGTCATGATCTGTGTGGATGTGAGCTGCGTTCAGAATGATTATTCCTTCTTACTGTGTTCACTTGATCTCCCACTTGCTGCTGCACACAGGCAGCAAACTCCCGACTTCTAACACAGCTCATCATGAAATATTCACTTAAATGCTCAAATTAACATAAAGCGCCATAAACGTGTAGATGTAGTTGCACACGTTCTTGCTCTCTCTTCACTAAATTATTCACTTCATGTGTATTTTGTTGGGGCAAATACAAATTTACCAATTCAGTCATTTAACAACCTCATCTGACAGTAGCTACTCTATAACTTCACATTCTTCCGTTTTTTTTTGTGCGTATCACTAAGCCTCCCCTCAAGTGAACCATTTTCAGATTTTACTGCAGCACATTATGCAACAGCCTACATTCTCTGAACTGACTTTTTCAATCAGACAATCTCTCTTTTCTCATTTTCTTCCTCAGTCTTGGTGACAACAGTTGTATCTAGTCTTCAATATGAGCATTTATATACAACAACGCTCCACTCTAATGCCTTCGCCAAGCATGAAAAAGGACAAATTCCCAAATGTCCTATCGTGACATTCATTTAAGAAAGCCAGAACGGGACTGTAGGTCAAGTAGACACAGCGTTGATCATAAATCTGTCTCCATTTAGTGTATCTCATCTTTAACTTTACCACGAATTTCTTATCTGCTCCCATCGCCAACAGCTTTCTGCTCTGATCCAGCGTCACTCTCTATCTCTGTCGCTCAACTGCACACACTCTACACATACATTACTTTACTCTTATACCAAAGAAGTGATATGTGAACATGTGGAATGCTTTTAAACACGGCCTTGGCCATTTTCAACATGGCAGCAGGCCTACTGCAAGCATCAAAGCTCGGTGTGACATTTTACACGTTTTCTTCATCTACTCGTAAAGTGTTCATAGCCTCAATCATCGCAGGAGAGACTAAATGCCCTTGCTGCAACACATTTGTGTCATTTGAATTTATCACCAGACTTTCCGAGGACAGCTTTTTACTACTGTCTTAGTCAAGGTTCATGTTTGCCATAAACGTTTCACATAATTTCGGACTTAATTCATTTTCTTATGATACTGTATCGCATTAGAATTTTTATGTTTTGTAGTTAACGTTTTCAGATTTGGGATTTTATTTGTTTCATTTTCAGATACATTTTCAACAAACATGAATATAACCATATACTGTACCATCAGCGCTACAATTTGTCAAAATATGTGCATACATTATTTTGTGTGCATCCTTTATGGTGAAGGCAAACATAGGTAACAATGTCAACCAGTAACAATGAAAACTAATTTACAGAATGAATATACATTGAATTGATGAAAAATGCTGGCCATAAATAGTATCAAAAATGGGGTTGGATAAAATTAAAACCTTATGGATTATAACTTTAAATCAATGGTGATTGGTACTCATCAATTCTTTACCAAAGTCCTACGGCCTAGTTATTGAAAAGATGGTAACAGAAGTACCGATGTGAGCAATAATTTCATGCAGATTTACTGTTGGGTGGTTGCAGAAATCAGCTGTTGCACTCATGCACACTCGAAGTCGTACAGTATGCACAGTCAGGTTGAGCTGCAGTCTTATATAAGAGCTTAAAACATCTAAGAAACCTCTGCGCTGCTCTGCCAGTATGGGTGGCTGGGGAGGGAAGATGGACAGAATTAAGGAGGAAAAAAAGGGGGATGTATGAGACGGAGAGAGGCAGAAATGGACAGAAATAACAGCGAGATAATCAGTAAGAAGAGGAGGACGGATTTAGGCAGAAAAGACAAAAAGAGAGGAAGAGGACTTATGAAGGACAGAGAGAGAGGTTTAGTATGCCGCTTGTCATTTAACTGCAATAACAAACGGATTTTGATGAACAAGAGGGCTGACCAGGTCATTCATTCAAGGGCATGAAACATGTTCTTTTATTAGATGGCATTGCATGGCTTCAATATTTCCTGTCAAAATGTCTATTTCAGGTTATATTTTAGGTAGGGCTGTCAAAGTTAAGGAGATAATAATGCGTTACCGCAAATTTGTTTTTAATGCCACTAATTTCTTTAATGCAACTTGCAATTTTTAAAGCAAGAGTGAAAATACTGGAACCATATGAAACTAGAAAACCTAAGGAATCCAATGGTAACCGTGTCTTACTAGCTTGTTGAGAAGGAGGCTAAATAATGCTCCAAACTTGCACTCAATTTTGGCGAGAAAAAACATCATGGCTGTTTTCAAAGGGGTCCCTTGACCTCTGACCTGATTAATCATGTACAATTATATGATTAATTACGATCAAATATTTGAATCGATTGACAGCCCTAATTTTAGGATGAAGCAAATATTTGGAATGGCTCAATCAAACCAGACTTTGTAGGGAAATTATGCTCTACCAGACCCCAGTGTTCAATCATAGGATCAGAGGCTTGTTGCTCATTTTGTCCTTAACTTTGATTGAGGAGCAACGCCGAGACAAAATTGAACATCTGCCCGTCTTTGCCAACAGAAAGCAAAGTTAGACAAAAGTCATTTTAGTGTCTGCAGATGCAGTAGGCGTCACTTTACTGCAACACTGATGGATTTACTGCGGCTCTACTGTTGACATCAGTGAACATCAGGTAAACTTTCTACTATCTACAATCACAATGTGAACGCAACATTGGTGGGAGTCATAAATAAGACAGATGGGGATCCAGGGGTAATGACGGAGGAGGACAAGGAGGAGGGGGGGAGACAAAGATGAAAAATTAATCACATCCAAACTTGAAGAAAACTGGAAGACAGAGGAGGATGAGTCTATAGAGATGAAGAACTTATAGGAGAAGAAAGCAGAAGTGAAAGGTGTTGGACACTATGGGCTGGGTCCCGATTTGATACTATCGTGATACTTGTGTGCAGATTCAATACGTATTGCAATTAGATATTACGATTGATTGTGATTTTTTTTAACACTAGACCATGGGAAAGAAATTAAATCATACACTTCTAGGGACTTTTACTTTGAATTTTTTTTTTTACGTTTTGAAAAATCTAAATTAATACAGTAAAAATATTTTATTTTCAGCATTTACGTAGTCAGAGATGTCCTGAAGTCAAATATATCAGTCATTGTCAGGGATTATTTGTTACGACGTCACGTTACTCGGACTACAACAATAAAAGCAGTAACTTCCTTCTACCTCCGCATAGACTCAAAAGAAGCAAATATATCAATTCTGACATTAAAAATTTTTACTTCAAAATCATAAAAAAAGTTGCGATACATAGATGAATCAATCATTTTCCCACTCCTAGTAGGGGATGAAGAAGGTAGAGGGGAGAAGATGTGGAACAAAAAAAACAAAGAAAGAAAAGAGTGCTGTTAGAACAATCACTTGAAAGAATCATTTGTTCTCGCTTTTATCAGTCACCTGAAGGAGAACACTATTGATCACTTCAAATCACAAAGAACACCTTGTCCTCTTTGCATTAATAAGAATCCTTTGTTTTTTTTTATACATAGACTGATAGACTGCCTGACTGATCATTTATATGTGAAAATCTTTAGACTTGATATCATTCTTCAAAGTAGAAGTGTGTGTGTGTGCCTCGCTACAACTCCTTCTGAAAAGTTGCGCTCGGTGATTTCACAGCCCTCGTCGGTGTCTTTTGTTGAAAAGTCAGCTGAATGTCAGCTTAATGTGTTACTTTTTGAGACGAATGAGGAAAAAGAATCGCTTTAACAGCAGTAGTAGCTGCATCTTTAGGTGCCATACATGCCTCTGTGTGTGTGTGTGTGTGTGTGTTTTTCTCTCTCTGGCCTGCTGTCTATCTGCCCAATTAAGCAGCTGTTTTTTTTTATACTCTCTGGTCTTAAGACACACTTTGTTGTCAAACTTGCTATAATCCCTTTTAGGCTGAATCTCATGACAGCAGCTGACCAGAAATCTCTCCTTCTTTTGCTCTCCAGCTTTCTTTTTGATCCCCTCATCTCTCTCAAATTCCTTCTACACACCCTCCTCCTCCTCGTCCACTCACATATCCCCCCAACAACAACCACACACACACACACACACACACACACACACACACACACACACACCCCGCTGCCTAAATCACTTGCTGTGTTTCTTTGATCTGTTTCACACAATAACAGCACTCTTTGTTGTTTCCTTTCCCTGTCATTGCTTTTCATATCTCCTGAGTGGACAATTACTGTTTGGGAAGTTATGATCGTATTTGACACGGAAGCTGAACCAGCTACACCATCATCCTTTATTAAAAGGATGCTCCCCCCATGACCTTTTGTTTGCATTTGAAAACAACTCTACACCCTAATGTGAAAATGGGTCTTGATGGAGAAAATGAGCTGCATTCAAAATAATTGATAGAAGCTCAGCTCCTTTGACCTCCCGTTTGCTCATTACTACAACAACGTCGCTTGAAATAAACTTTTTCATCTGAACACTCTGTTCTCTCTTTGTCTCGCTTAAGATGATGACACATGGGTGGCAATGTTCTGCATCTTACACATGTCAGCATGCATAGAAAATTGCCAAATGGCTTCAATGTGGATAGGGTCGCAAGCTCTAAGGAAGCAGAGTAGAAATAGAAATAATAGCTACATTTGCGGGTTGCAACTAATAATTATTTGCATTTTCGATTCATCTGCTGATTCCAGTAATTGACAAAGTGCTCAGCCTATAAAATGTAAAAAAAAGTGATGTTTTGAAATTGCTTTTCTCCAATTAAAGGTCCAATGTGTAACATTTCGGGGGATCTATTAGCAGAAATGGAATATAATATTCATAACTGTTTTCATTAGTGTATATATATATATACATACAGTATAAATAAGAATAATTGTGTTTTCGTTACCTTATGAGTCCTTCATATTTACATAGGGAGCGGGTATTCTTCACAGTTGCTACAGTAGCCCAGAATGTACAAACCAAACACTGGCTCTACAGAGAGCCTGTCACATTTTTACGTTACTAGAAAGCCACTGTAGTTCTCCTACGCACTTGTGAAGCTTTTAACGTGAGCCGCAGAGTGCAAAACCGTGGTACCGCCAGCCGCTGACTTCTGTTGCTCCTAAAGTAGTGTTATTATGGTAAGGAGGGTCTCTGAGTGAGTCGAACGGCATTACGACGGTTTTGCACTCGGCGGCTCACATTACCGCAGTCTTGGAATGGGAGGACTGAGCAGCGGGATATTCAGTTGGTTGAAATTTGCAACGACACCACTAGATGCCGCCAAATCCTACACACTGTACCTTTTAATCGTCCACAACCCAAAGATATTCAGTTTACAATGATATAAAACAATTGATTCATTCTTTGTCAAAAGACCACCACATTAATTAAGTTAAATTTCCATCCACAGCTTTTTCATTCACATCTAGTAATTATAGAAGTCTGAAGAAACTTTTGCTCCATCTGAATTTGGATGAAGCCATTTCGCTGCCGTTGGCCAGATGCGACTTTCAACACTGATGGAACAAATCGGATAGTGGCTGAGTGCCCTTGAAGTAGCTCTGCTTCAGAGAGATGTTTGTAGAAAGGCTACATCTCTGACACAGTCACCAGTGACCCTTTTTTTACTCCTCTTACTCATCCTTGCTCCAAATACATCTCTCAGTACATATGTACTAACACAATTGCACAATTATTGTGATTCCTATTCATCGCCAGTCTCTGCTCACTCACCCCTCCACTTGAAAGGCTAATGTATGGCTTTAGTTCCATCTCTTAGAATTAACTTCCACTCTCACTGCTGTTGCCTTTCTCCTACCTGACATTTTCATCGTTTCCTTTCATATTCCGTCTCTCTCGTCATCTGATTCTTGCGTATTTTTGTGACGGGGTACTACTCTCAGAGTTGAGGCTACTCACCCTTACAATATGGGAGATAATGTGCAGGTTTGAATCTTTCAACTAGGGTTACTTTCTATTTCTCTTCACTCCCTCTGGCCGATTCAGTCGCTCTTTTTCTTTTGCGACCCTCGCTGTGTTTCTCTCTTTTGCTGTTATAGCTCAAGTGCCTGGAGATGGCTTTACTTGAATATATGTGGTCTTATTATTACTGAACTGTTGAAAGCTTCCAATATGATTTTTCTTTCAGAATCGCTCAGTCACTTAACAGCCAAATTCAACCCAGAAAAATCCCAAATGAGTCTTAAAGAACCCACTAAGGATCTTCAGGGCTACAGTTGCAAACACAGACAGTTTGCCACTACTTTAATGTGTCACTCGCCGTAATTTCACTCTGATTTATAAATGAGGAAAATCTACAGATAGCATTTTTAATGTGACAGTAACCTCCCAATGTGCTGTGTGGCAACCCGCCCATTTTCAGAGTTTAATGTGGGGCTTTAAATTCTTTCCTCCCTTGCATTTACTCCGTCTCCTCTCCACCTCTCTAAAATATTCTTATTCTTTTTATTCTCTTGTCTCTTTTCTCTGTTCCATGTCTTAATGCGAGAGGAGGGTGTTGCTCTGTTTTATGTCTGCTCACCCATGTACAAAAAGGACGTTTGGGTGAGTTTAGCAACTTAGTAGAACTTTTTTCTTTTCATCTCAACTAAGTTTAACTCACAGTGGACGTGTCGTTTTCCTACAAAAAACTTTTATCCAGTAATACAGTGGTAAATATTGTAAATATTGAACTTTCTGGTCATATGTAAAAAACTATCAAACAGACTGGACTGGAGTATGGTTTAATCTGTTGATGGGAGACTGATTTTTGAGACTATGGTCTCTAGTTTGATGGTGGTAAACAGGTGGTAGGGACCAATAACTCTGCAGTAGTGTGAGTATACCTGTTTGCATTAGTCTAGGCTGGATGTGGTGATCCTGATGTAGGTGTGTTTTGAATATTTTGCCTGTAATGCTTAATTTAGCATTTCAAAATAGCAACTGTGACAGTTTACTTGAACTAAAAATAGCTTCTCGAGAGACTGTGGACAGGGTGCACAGACTTATTATGATGTTATAATATTACACTCATATCATTAGAGAAAGTGTGGCAACTGTCTCTGAATTCCTAAGAAGTTTTGTGCATTCACATAAAAACACAACAAGTCAGTAGAGCATCAATAGAATTTTTTTCTTCCCCCTTTCCCTATCTCTGTTTCTTACTCGATCTCCTCATGGAAGCATGTTTGATTTGGACTGTGAGGGATGTTGGGGTTGTTTTGCTAACTAGACAGCATTGTTGCTTTCAGTGACAGTGAATTGAGGGTCAATTGTTCTATTTTTTTTTATTGAGCTTCCCCATTACAACCCGTCCGTACTCACACAGACAAATCCACGCACACACTTTTTTCTCAATTTTTCTTCTTTTTTTTTTTTCTTCTCCGTTCTCCAGAAGATTGATGGCCTTCTACAAAATGTGCCAAAAAAAGTTATTTTATAAAACGTTCACTATATCCTGACAGTAGTGCATGAGACAGGTAATCTGAAAAAAATCACGTGAAACTCCGGTGTGTCCTCTGGTGCTCCTAAGCCTACCTGCCTGTCTACCTGCTATCTGCTTGCATTCTGCCCATGCGTTGCGCATCACCGGAGACTTCCACAAGCTTTTAGCTTCACAGCTGTGAGTACTAACAATAGCCATATTCGTTGTTTACGTTCATAATGAACATTTTGGAGGAGTGGCTTTGGAGAGAGGCCTGAAGGGACGGGCTGTCAGTTGCCGACTTGGAGACTTTCTCGCTAGATTTAGGGACTTTTGGAGATAGTGCTGCGAGCTACTTTCATTGGAAAAAAGTTGTTATCAACCCGAAGTTTAACTAAGAATACATTTAGAAACTGAATGGCTTCATGTGGTGCCAGGAAATTGGTGCTTTCATTATTAAAGAGATGGAAATAGAAAAACAGACATTTAGTTTGATAAAACATCATCGTCATTTTTTTCTTCATGTTTTCCCGTGTGTTTAGTTGCAAATATAAGTGTTGCACACACACACACACACACACACACGCACACGCACAAACACAATATACAAATGCTCACACAAGACACACACACATCCCTGTCATTTTAATTAAATACACACATACCCACGTACACATGCAAACAAATGAGGAATCGCACAACAGAAACACATACACATGTCAGAATTTTATTAAAGCAATCCACATTCAGAAATAGTCATACACTTTCCCTTTTAATGAAACAGCACACACACATACATACCCACCACACAAACCAAACGCACACACGTTATTCAAATCAGCTCCAGTTGATTAAACTCGTCACATCAGAGCTGTCTAAATGGAGAAAGGATGAAGGGAGTGAAAAAAAGGTGAAACATAATCAAAGAGAGAAGGAAAGAAAATATGACAAGCTGTCCTTCACATCTATTAGTGATTGAAGTGATGAGAGAGGCAAAGGCCGGGCACAAACACGCACTATACAGCACATTTTTTGCTTTAAAACCTTGCTGGTAATTACTTTATTTTGAACAATTAAGGTGTGAACAGCCAAGGTTCAAATGTTTAATATGAGACCAGAGGGTGTCAGTGTTCATGCATAGCTCAGCGTCTCAGTCATTAACACTTTTAAGTCAAAAGTCATTAATAATAAAGCAGGAAATATCAAATGTAATAGTTGTAACAGCTAAATATATAATTTGATTGCAGGCATTATTTCTACACACTATTTCTTTCATACGCTTTAGCTAGAAGCTAGCTTGCTTGTCATATCAACACAGACACACACACACTCAAGTATACAACAACAGACAGGCCGATGCAGTAACACTGAGTAATAAATATTAGCTTTGTGGTCCCCATCCTTTGTGCAGTCAATATACATGGTTCCCTGGCCCCAGTCTTGGGACACATTTGTCATCTGTTACTCTAACTTTGTCGAAAAAAATTCTATTTCTTTCTCTCTGCTTCTCCAAATGTCTGCACATCTCATAAAAAAAGAGTTTGTAAGATGAAATGTGGAATCTGGTTTCATGTGTGTCATTTTTTGTTGTTGCTGCTATCTTCTAAGGGCCATATGTCAACATAATGGCAAGAAAAAATCACTTGTAGACAATTTTTATATATCAGTAGGAAAAGTGTGTGTGTGTGTGTGTGTGTGTGTGTGTGTCCAAGAGTTAGACAGGACACAGTCGGGGAGATAAACCAGCAAGTCTGAAGGCAGATAAAGAGTGAGCTCAAAGTGCACGTGACAGGTGAGAAAGCAGTGAATGACAGACAAGTTAGAAACTTAGTGGACCAAAACAGAAGCTATCTTTGACACAATCACATTATATGCACTTTAAAATAAATGATCTAAAGTTTAAGTTCTCTTTAGCTCATTAGATGAAATCAAGTTAATAACTATATCAGCTTTGAACACGTTTTGTGGTGAGAATCTTTATCATAAAAAGGTTGACTTTGTGTTTGAACAAAAACAGTGGAGCAGACTTGAGACCAAACTTTGCTTTCCTGTGTTTGGTGTGGATGTCTTGCTATAGCTACTAGTGAGCCGGTTAAATGAGATCCAGGAACTTCAGTTTGATCCATGCTTATCAGACAGTAAATCTCTGTAAATACAATACTTAGACATATTTTTACAATACTTACACATATTTGATTGGCCAATGCAGTGAGAGAACTACCACTTTAACATTATGTCACATTTTCACTTTGGCACTGGGAGAATTTGCACAGAAGAGCCTGACTTCACTGCAGTCCATTTCTAAACTTGCACAAACATATTAATCCAAAGCCACAAGGTACATTCTTAAATATATGGTCTCGCTCTATTTCTGTACATTTCTCTAGGCTGTTTTTAAAGCTTCAACTTATTTTTGACCAATTCCTGAATGTGTCTGAGACAATAAATTGGGCCTTGGGGGCATTTTCCGCCATTCTGCTGCGCTGCTTCTTGTCCATATTTGACTAAGGGGATTCGGTAATGGCTTCTCCCCGTGTCCCAGAACCAAATACAGTTTCCAACAGTGGCTGGCACATAGCATGACTGGGTATGCAACCGAGACGCCGTTATGGCCTTAACACAATACCATTATCGCTGTAACACAGTGCTAATGCTCCCTCTTGCTTGTTCTCTCTCTCTCTCTCTCTCACACACACACTTTTACACACTAAAGCTGCGTCTCTCTGGAAACTAATGGGTTGTGCTCCTAGAAAGACACGGATACTTAAGAGCTGGTTAGGGGCTGAACACAGATGGTGTGTGTGTGTGTGTGTGTGTGTGTGTGCGTGTATGAAAGAGGGAGAGAGAAAGACGTTTATGAGCCCTGATGTTTGTTTGTGTGTTTGTGTGTTTACTCTGCGTAAGTTAGGGCTGGTTCTGACCAAAAAAATTATTAGGGGCCGTTCAAAAGCCACGTCTTTTGCGTGCTCAAATTCATTGTTAATGTGGATGCGCAGCAGGCTTGCTTGCTCAAACACAAAAACGATGCCATTGCGGCGTGCAAGCCTTCCCAAGAGCCTATTTTTCGGGCCGCAATGGCTGCATCCCGAGATAACAAATAGTTCAACTTTTGGAACGCTGCAGCGCGCACAGCATGTCATGTGATGAGGAACAACCAATCACATCCAGCGGCTATCTTTTCTTCTTCTGTAAATATCAGTCTACGGTAAATATACGAAGGGAGAAGTTAATAATTTGTGTGCAGGACTATCCAGAGCTTTATGATCTGTTCCATGGACTATTTTACTAGCTTCACCCTTTCTGTCTGAGGACGTCACAACATCCGGTTGAAAGATGAGCAAAATTGTCTCAAAGAAATCAAGATACTGTGAGGGATTTACGGCTGGAAATGCATTTATCTTTGTTTTGATCATGTTCAGTTTAGTCAGTGAGGCTTCCTGCCAATTCATCATCATCGTCATTGCAGCACGCAGGTTTTGGTTGCATAGTAACGGCAGGCACGGCAGGAGTTCAACCGCCCAAGCACATTGGAAAGGAAAAAAGGCGGCACAGCTGGCGTTTCCCACGTGTTTTTAGACATGTGTAAGGCCCCTAACAGTCTCACGATTTTGTCAACTATTATTGATTATTTGACTTAATCTACAGATCTGTAAAACTTTTGCAGAGTTTCTCCTCAAAGAGTCACACAAAAGCAGCACTTTAAATCTTGTGTTTACCAGAGTTGTGCCCATAAGTTTCTTGGAAATTCATCATTCAGCATAAAAAAGGATAAAAAATGTCTAATCGACTGAAGGAATCCTGGTCAGCTAAGACCAAAATGACGAGGGGGCAGCCCTAGTGTAAGTTGTCATTCGTTTTGTCTTATAGTTTGATCCTATATCCATAAACAGATGCAAGTCTTGTGTCAATTGTTATTCATTCTGTTTCTGTGTGTCCATGTTTGTTCTTGTGTGTCCTAAGCTGTTTCACTGCTCTTGCTGTCTCCCACAACAGCGTGTCTGTGTGTGTCTGCTTTCCATGTAAATAGATGTTTCCAAGTTTTACGCTTTGGCATGAAATGCACGCATGACTCCAGACACACAATTGGGCCAAGTTGACAGTAGTGCAGTCATCCATCCATGCTAAACACTGGCTTCAAGGCAGCACAAGGACCCCTACTAGAGAGAATAAAGCTCTGGCACACACAGGCGGATGCAATTACAAGTACACAAAATGTAGATCATAAACATATTTTCATTTACAAAAATATATAGACGCATAAAGACACATAGGCGGCGTATTATATCCTCAGTATACATCCCTATTCCACAGTTTGTATTAGGATAAATGGGCTCCTGTGTGCACTTAATGTTTGAATTGAGAACTGGGACCAGGCATCGGGACCAGCTGTATAGCCCCGAACGTCTCCTCTGTCTGCTCTGATGACTCTACTTAGCCCTCTTCATCACTGGTGGTTAAAAGAGCAAGAAGAGGATGACAGGAGAGAGAGATGAAGAAAAAATGTCCTGAGAGTGAGAGGCGTTTTCGCCACAATCTCATCGGTGCTTGTACAAGTGGCTCTGCATTAGCCCAGCCCCGGGCAATGTACAGTATCGTATGTCCTTGTAGACCAGCAGTTCTGTGATGGGAATCTAATTTGCATGTTGCAGCTGCCATCTGTTTGCAGTTTGTATGTGCATTCTGATACCAATTTAACATAAAATGTGGTTGCTTGGGAACTTGAGCAAATTTAACTGACTGTTTCATTGCTAATCTTGTTCTGTGCACTGATGGCTCCGCATTTGGCTTTCTAACAGAATCATTTGGCTCTTGTGGCTCACTTCCCACTGTAGCTAGAAGGCCCCGTGGTTCAGTGGGTTTCTATATTCTCTCCATGTTCACGTGGGATTCCTCCGGGTGATCCAGACTCCACACACAGTCCGAAGACATGCAAGTGAGGTGGCTCGGAGGAAATTAATTGCCCATAGGTGTGACTCAGAGCGTGGGCGCTTTTCTGTCAATCGGTGTTACCTCTGACAGATGACAGGCGACCTGTCCTGGGTGTAGTTGTGTCCTCTTTGAATACAGTCCAAATCCTTGTGACCCCGAATAAAAAAAGCAAGTAAATATAGTGGATGCATGAATAACTTTTGATTTTTCATTTTTTTTTAAACTTTTTATTTATTCATATTTTTTGCAGTTTGGTATTTTCTAGTGCTGACCCGAATGCTTCGAAGGTTCGACTGTTGCCATGGTAATTGACTTCCAAATCACTATTTGAATGCTTTGTTTTTATATATAAGTATGTAATACTAATGTATAGATCCCCAAATAGCCCGTGAAATAAGGAATAATCCCACAATATTATTAATTATTTATATTGTAACACTAATTACGGCAGTGGTGCTGTCTCGGGCTGAAATGGGGGAAATTGAGATAGACAGGCAGACAGAAGAACATGTTATGCTGCCTAGCTGCTCCGCGGAGCTTCGAAAACCTTGGAGTATTTCTCACCGAAGCTTCGAAGCCCAAAAAATGGTATTCGGGACAGCCCTTGTATTTCCAGTCACTAAATGTATTTACGTATGTGATAGACTGCGGCAAAAATTTCACAGAACTCGAAGCCAATCTTACCAGATAATGAAGAGATACTACAGCTGCTATTCCACCGCATTCAACATTAAAGTACAACTGTCACGCACTGAGGAGGAAATAACCATGGCTCGGTTTGGATATTTGTGTGTGCAAGGAGAAAACGGGCCGAAGCTATAACACGTCTTTGTTCTGAGTGTATATTGGTTTGGGCGGCATAATCACTACTACCTGCCACACTCTTGGGCGGAGGAAAAAGAAAGAGACGTTAATGGAAAAGACACGTAGATTGTGGAGGGCGGCGGGGGATACATGCATGATGCCATTTGCCTTCAAGTAATGCTCAATTTTCTAGGAGACATTGGCAGTTTTTTAGTGTCAGTAAATAAGAGTGGACAATGACAGGGCTACTATGACACAGAGCTGGAATGACAGAGAGAGATGATATCTATAGAGAAGGAGTGGGTGGATGACAGAATGAGAAGGACTAAAGAAAAAGGGAGATGATTACACTTCCCTGTGTGTATCTACTACTATAGAAACCAGGGTCTGAAATTAACTTTTAGCACTGCCTGCCACTGTGGAGGGAATTATTTTTTTCTGCCAGAAATTCAGAAATTGAATCTGCCACTTTTGAAATGTATGCGCCAAATGACAGAATAACATTTTAGATCTGATGTCATTCAATGCTCTATATATGTTACACAAAAAACATTATAAGCAAAAACACACAATTCAAATGATTAGGAAATAAATTATTCTATTTTTATTTAAATATTTGCTTTGATTAAAAATCTTGGCATCAGTAGTTTTAATTCTGTATTTTAAGCTGTGTAGAGCTAGTGTAAGGAAGGAACAGGTCATAATTCCTTCTATATAATCTATTTTATATTGCTGTGAAAATATCTCCTTCAGGCAACTGGATTCATTCAGGTTTGTCGCCAAAAACTTAATTTTACGAGATTACATTTGAACACATCATGATAAAGTTAGAATTTACCTTCACCCAATACTCATTTTTACACAGCAGAGCTTGAACGCACCATAATGTAACAGGTTCTAACAGGTGACGTTATTAACTTTCCTCCTGCCAATTTCAACACAGATTTGTTGTTCACAGTATAGCATTATCAGGGAACAAATAGGTTTAGTAGTAGTAGCACGATGCTTTTGAGCACATTGTGCATGCATAACTGTCGTAAAGCATCAATAAGAGGAATCGATAGTCACAGAGGCATGAGATGCCAAGGAATCAGACAACTAGCAACCGGTTCTCAACTAGGAACTGATTCTTTATTCCCATCTCTAGTGTTTTCCCTGCCTGCCAAAATGACATCTGTGGCTGGACTTTGCTTTATAATTTAGTATCTTATACCACCGTGCTATAATCTACTCTAGCAGTGTAGTCTACTATTTTCTACAGTAGTTAAGCAAAAAAAGGCAAGGTAATTTAGTGTGCAGAAGCAAAATATCAGATTATAAACAGACCATATCTAAGCAAAGCACTGAGAGTTCAGATTGCATTGTGGGGTTGCACGCTTTACTGTAAGATTTATTTATGACACAAACATATATTATTTTATGGCACAAAACAGGAAACATGCTTTTTTTCCATCATAGACATGGCTTAAGAGATGTTGTTGATGGCAGATGGTGGAGGTGAATTGAAAGTATTTATCCTCATCCTTCAAGACACAGAAAATGAATGCACCCAGAGATGTCAGTAGGAACATCCTGTTTGCAGCATGATGCAACATGATTTATGGGAACTTGAGCACTCGCCTAGGAGTCTTTCCCACCATTGTTTTGTTTGTTGTAAATTCAGTAGTAGTTTTCAAATAGTAAATCTTGGTAAATAGTACAGTATATTGGCTGTAAAGACTGAGCAGAGTGCATTAACAATGGTACTACTGTATAGCAGACCTTCTAGAAGTGACAAGTCCTTTTTGGTCTGTTTTGGATTAGGTTAGACACTTGTGATTTATTTTCTTCTGGGGAAAAACTCGATCGACTAATCGGCAAATCGTTGCAGCTCCAGGCCATAGCATGTAATTCATATCATGCTCACCAAAACATTCAGTGACCCCTTGTATGGATTCACCTGAATGTTTCTCCAGTCATTTTTTAGGGTTTTTCCTTAAATTTGTCACACGTCTGTGCAACGTATGTGCAACCCTTGATCTTGGTAACAATTTGCATAATCAGCTATAAGGAAGGCACATTAATTAATGTAAAATTGCTTTAATAGATTATTTTTTAGATTAGTTTTGCTGTACTATATGCCAATTAAGCCCTCCACTGATAACACCTGAAGCTAATTTTCAAGCTGAAAGAGTTATTGCCATTGTGAATGATTATTAAGAACTTGAGGAGTAAAACAAATGTTCATCTACTGCTGTGAATGATTTAGGGTATGAGGGGAATGGCATCCGTTTCAGTGTAAAAAAAAAAAAGACATGCAGCTCCTTGTTAACTGTGGACCTTCAAAGCCAAAATGTGTTAAGAAATGATAATTAACCTCCTCCCTGTCCTCCTTATTAAATTTCAACAAAGCATCTACTGGTAATATCCCAGAGTTCACTGGGGGAGGGACAGAATGGTTGATGGGATACGAAAGAGGGAAGCACATCTGGTGTTAGAATACACCCACTGAGATGCTGAGAGCTTTATGGGGCTACACTGATTAGGACACACGCACACACATACACACACACACACGCACACGCACACGCACACACACGCACAGTATCAAATTTGAACCCAGATGCCGGGAGGATGAGGGTACATCATAAATAACTGTGTGTTGTGCGTATCGACTTACCGATGTACTGTACCTGCAAATGTATGCACTTCACTGTGCACGGTGTAGTGGGTGTATGATTGGATTGAAGTGTGTGTGTGATGCTTTTCTGCCTTTTGTGCATACACATGTATTATATACCTTAATGTGTATGTGCATATACACTCTGCATGCATGAATTTGCATGTGTGTGTTAGGGTGAAGATGTCTCTTACTGCAATTGTGAGTACAATAGAAGAGTGCAGATAATGAAATTTCCTCCTGTCTCAATCATGCACTAATTAAACACTGAAAAGATAACTGGAGAATGCCGTGCGTGCGTGCGTGCGTGTCTGTGCGTGTCTGTGTGTGTCTGTGTGTGTGTGTCTGTGTTGGAGACTTCACCTAAATAGAACATACAGTGCTAGTGGGCCTCATTTCTGGCCCAGTTTGTCACCTTGAAATTGATCCAGACTGTATAACTTACTGTGTGTCTCCCCTTACATTTAAATATTGCATTGTATTTCCAATCTCACTCTAGCACACATTTGTGTATTCCCAGTTTATAGCATGACTAGAATCAGTGAGCTGAAGCTTATGTGCCTTGATGGTAGGGGTGTAACAATTCATCTAATACATCCATGTATCAACTTATATTCCTACAATCCAGCTACATCGATAGGTACTCGGCAAGTTGTCCTTCACGGGGGACGTATATCAATCTAAAATCGATTCGCAAGGTACATAATCTATTGTAATCGAGAATATGCACCTTGTATTTAAGCATGACTAACGTTATATGGATGTATTTTTTAGCACTTTTAAGAGTAAAGAAATGTTAGACGTAACTCCGGTTCACTCTCCGTGTGTATGATGTCATCGACATGCGCTAGCAGCGCCAATCTCAGAAAGACGATAACAAAACAAAGCATGGCTGATGGCGGGGAAGAGCCAGACGGGCGAGAGTTTTTCAAGCCGCTTTTAAGGCTCAGCGTGTGGAAACATTTTGGCTTTTGCAAAAGGGGAGATGTTGTTGACAAATCGCTCGCTGTTTGCCAACGGCATCACGACCAATCTTTCCACGCACCTACTGAGACGCCATGCACTTTATTTTTTGATTAAACATTATTGCTCAACCGTTTATATTGAAAATGAGAACAGAAGCTGGTGGTTAAACCACTGTTTGTTTAACCTGAATAGAAGTTGGTTTATTTAATTTTTTGTTGAATATTGCACTGCCTTGTATCTTGAGAACTGGAGCAGCGGGTCCTGAAGTCACACTTTTTATTATTTTCAAATGAAAGGTGTATGTAAAGTATGTATTTGCCATTAATCGTTGTTTACTTGTTTATATCCATGATTAATTTATCCCTGATTCCCTCACAAGAAAAACTTTGAGGAATCCTAACCTGCACTGTCCAGTATCCAGATATTTATTTCACAGTCACACTGAATTTTTGGCAAAAAAACGTATCGTTATACCCCTACTTGATGGTATAAATATTTAACAAAGCTTGACATAAAGGGCATTATAAATCACCCATGATTGCATGCTTGTCACATGTTTCTTTTTCTTCATAATCATATGTTACAGGCATATTTCAGTGAGTCAACTACAGAAACGAAGTTGAGCTCACTGTCCCAATTCCTTAACTTTTGACTGCAGCTGGGAAATGCTCCCGGGGTAGCCATTAGTGGCTAGAGAGGCTGTAATGAAAAGCTGGAGGGGGTCCCAAAAAGTCTAGATGAAGCACTTGCCACTTTACACTGCATAGGCGTGAAATAATAGCTTCCTGTAATTGCCCCGGATACTTTATGGGGGTGCAGTGCGAGGTCTGAGAGCTTTAATGATACAGCTGGAGTGTTGAATCCATTGCTGGTCCTCACTGGGTTTGTCTTGGATCCTTTTTTTTTGTGTTTGTGTAAGGTTATGCAAAATTGAGATTCTTCAAAGATTCCTTTGAGGTTGAAGTAGGTGATGCTTGTTACACTTTAAGGTTATCCAGGGAGAGTCAACTGAGTGCACTTCGTCTTTTCATGTAATGATTGCTACTGCTTCACATTCAAACACATTCATACTTGGTCGCTAGTGAGTACAGTGATCTGTTACAGTTTCTTTTTTTTTAGGAAAGGGACAGTGTCACTCTCCTTCCTCTCAACGTACACACACACATTTTCCAGCTGGTTCTGCCTTTCTTGTCGCCCTCAAAGTCATGTACAGCATGTTGGAAAAATCTGTTAGGAAAAAAAAGTATCATCTGTTCACAATTTGAACTTGATAAGTAAGTCACGATACAGGAAAACACATTCAGTTGTTACATAAGTTGTATTAATGCTTCATCCTACAGAACAACAGGCTGCCAAATAATAAGCTGTAGTTTCAGTTTGCGTGGGAGTGTATGCATAATGTGCGCTGGTGCCTTGTTCCCTTTTTGATCTTAAACACACACACACACAAATGGCACCAGATTACATAAAAAATAAGCTCAAAAGGCAGTGTAAGATGAACAGCCCAATTAATGAGATTTATTAATGATGCTTTAGAAATGGAGATGGAGACCAAAAATGATCGTGTTTATCATTTAATTCCTGGAGGGCACTGTTTTGTTTCTCGGTTCTCTCTTAATTTTTTGCTTCTGCTACTTAATTTCAATGGGAAGTTGCCTCTGAGTCACTGCCTGTCTGTCTCTCCGTGTGCCTTCCCTGTTTCACCTGTCTCGTCTCATCTGTCTTCCTCTCACTCTGCTGTTACATAAAATATATTAGCGCCTGGTGCTTTGTTCTGTATAAGATAAAAAAAAAAGATGCTGTGTATCCTCCACAATCCTCCAAAGGCGCCACACAACCATATACTGCACAGCCATGGGTTTCTAACACAAAGATGTCGAGATAACAAACTGAGGCTTCAACAAAATTCATCCCATCCAATTCCTCTAATCCCGCTGGTCCGCTTTTGGTCCCCAAAGTTTACTCACAGCAAATCACAGTAATTCCAGTTAATTGAGTACTTCCACATTTTTAGACTTTCAATCTTACTGCAGAGTCTCCTTGTTCGGCTTTAAATGAAAGGAAGTGAATGTGTAGTTGTTATTTTCAGGTGCTCATTAGCTTATTCTATATCTCTACATCAGGGAAGTTCTCTACTTACATATGATGCCACAATGTCTGTATATATGTATAAACAGCTCAGTCGCACAGCAGTTCATGAGATAGTCATGAAATTTAATATATTGATTTGTGTACAGACACAATTTAAAAAGAAATTCATGATGGTCAGCACAAAATCAGTTGGTATGTAATCCACGTAATTGTGAAACGAGTATAGTGTAACCAAGTACAAAGAGCAGTGAACGCCGCGTAGGGAGGAGGTCGCTGTGGATGATCGGGTCAAAAAACACAGGATTTTCGCCCAGGAGATCTGTGTTTGTGTCCCGTGTGAAACCACAAGTCAAGGTTGATTTATTTGTCACATAACTTCCATACTTAAGTTACAGCACTTCAGGTGTTATTTTAACCCAAACCGCAATCTTTTCCTAAACCTAAGTAGTTTTATTTTGAAAAGACTGGAGCAGAAATTGACACGTGTGTCACATGTTGCTGGACATTCGTAGGAAAAAGCACAAAAAATACTTTGTTGAAAGTCGTGCTGAGCGTCACGAAAAAAAAGGGAAATTCGTATCTATGTACACGAATCAAATAGATTATATTTCACAAACTATGGTGAGACTGTGTTGGTATAAAGGTTGTTATGTACTATTTTCTTTTAAAGATTTGTATGCAGAAAGACAAAGCATCCAAATTGAAGCAACAGATGCATATATTTCAGACAAAATATTCAAAATATGTTTTTCTGCATAAGTGAATCAATGCATTCATATAAAATGGAGGTCTAAATGTAGTATAAATTCTTTATTTGAACAAAGAGGCTGTAAATAATGCCCCTGCATTAAAGGCTACTGTATATCCCTTTAGGGAAATCATATCTTACGGGTGTTGTATGGCGCATGTCAGAAAAGCTATTTAAAATTTAACATATATCTACTATACAGACAAAATGATGAAATGTTGAAATCTATTTTTCATGAAGACTGCAGTAGTAGTATGGGCAGCTGCTGACTGTTTTTATGCATCAAGTTCTCTGTAGAATATCAGAAAACAGTACAGTCTTGATATGACAGCGGGTGTGATAAAATATTGAACTGTTCATCTGGATGGGTTGCGTGTTTCAACGGGACAGATAGTTATACAGATAGACAGATCTGCACAATCACAGATCTGTGTTGAGGGATTTCTGTGGATATACCGTAGTGACAGTGATATAAAGTGATGCGCTAACACACTGAAATGTCATAGCACGCCACTACAAAGTGATGAACGAAACTCAAACTTTGAAAATGCCACGTTTCCTGCATGAGCGACTATATATATGACTTGTAATCGTAAAACTCTGTGACAGCTTATTCCCTGTGTATTATCATTGCCCTGAAGCCCCCTACAAAACACTGGATTTCTAGTTTAGTGTGTTTTAATTGTATTTGATGGCAGACACGGTCTGATATGTCTAGAATCATGTAATATGAGACAAGCGAAGCAAACACTGACAAAACCACATGATCATCAGTAACATAGTCCTTTGTACTATTTAATGTATTGTACATTTAAAATCAATTCATGTATGAAAGCTATATAGCAGTGGCTGCCAAGGACAGAACATACATTATTAACCCGCTGGAGGCACAGAGTGAATGTTTGATGACTATTGGACATGAGAGAAGTTGCAGGAATATGCTGAAGCGTTGAATATTTGCCGGGGCAAAAAGACACTGCATTGTTGAACACATCAGACTGATACGGCATGGTGTCAGTGTTTTTTCAGAAACCTTTTATATCCATGTATTTCTTTTTTCACTTTCTGAAGCAGAGAGATGGTATGATGTCCTCGGGTTAAAATATGTTTTGAAGGAACTGGAATTGAATAACGACCCTGTGGTCAAGTGTGAATGAATTATTTAAAAACGAGTCCTTGAAATTCTCCTAAGTAGATAATTTAGATGAAAGACTATACTAATCTTGTTTATGTGTTACCATGGTTACCAAATGCAGATTTTGGATGACTGGACAGATGGCGTAAATCCACCTATGTGGTTGGGAATTCACGAGAACCGATACTTTGGGACCAAGTCAATGTCAAAATTCTGAAAATGTGACGGTACTCGTTTTTCTACAGTACCGGAGGCAAAACAGGTACCACCAGGGCTCTTGACTAACGGCATCCCGTCATCCCGGGGATGATAAGAAATGTGTTTGGGATGCAGTAAACTCACTATTGACGCGTCAAGGGGACAAACCCTATTTTTTCCCCTGATAATACTACATTGGGAAAGACAAAACTGTGTTGAAATCTGCAATATGAGAGCCAATTAATGTTAGGTTAAGGTTAGGCATTGACCTTGAATGGTTAAAGGTAGGCATTGACCTCGAATGGTTAAGGTTAGGCATTGACCTCGAATGGTTAAGGTTAGGCATTGACCTCGAATGGTTAAGGTTAGGCATTGACCTCGAATGGTTAAGGTTAGGCATTGACCTCGAATAGTTAAGGTTAGGCATTGATCTTGAATGGTTAAGGTTATGCATTGACCTTGAATGGTTAAGGTTAGGCATTGGTCTTGAATGGTTAAAGTTAGGATAGCTCGTTGGGCAGCAAGTCTTGTGAGAGTTTTCACACGTTTTCGCAACTTCTCAATAAATGCAAGGAGTGCACCCTACAGTGGGTATGTTAGTGGGTCTATAACATGACATTTGACAACATGACAACGTTGAAGAAAGCTGCAGGTGGCGTACGGGATTGGATTATTACTGAAAAATAGACTGGGAACATATTGAGTTGTTTGTTGAACTGCCGCCAATTTGAACAAAATACAAGGGAGACCTGCACAGCATCATTTGTCCCATCTAAGCAGGCACAGTCGCACAGTGGGATGGCAATGTCAAAACGCAGATGACTTTGTTATCAAAGTGTCGACGTGATGTGATGCAGTGTGACTGTCAGTGAACTGTGTCTGTGTGTCTGGGCGAAAGTGAATCACAGCCGGAGACAGACGCAGCAGTTGGTCTCAGCGGACGCAGCGTGGATGGCACTTAATGACTTTACTGTATGTATTATTTACAGGTGGTGGACAAAATATCAGAGGCCGCTTCAATTCTCAGGCAAACTTATTTTAATGTAAAAGAGGTGTTTTCATGTTTATAGTCATTTTTGAGGCTGCAGATTGTGGCGTTGATTGCCTTATGTTTTAAGTTGTGCTTGTTGTTTTGTCTACCCCTGTGTACTACTTTTCTTTTGTGGACAAAATTGCAATTTGATTGCAGCCTGTGCTCGCTAGATAAAACGTTGGGATAACTGGACAATAAATACAATCAGCTTACTTTAGGGCCTGATTCCTCGAGCCGACTGGTGTAGTTAATCTCTAAACAATGTTAGTTTGGACTTCATGTTTATCAAGGTATTAAAGAAACGGCTATGTGAAATTCTCCAAAATGCTCGAGTCTATTCAAGTTTTTGATTTCGGCTTATCATGATATTGTACGGTATATTAGTGTAGTTTATACTGTATACTTTGTTTGTTGCACTGTTTTTGGCTAGTGGAGTACACACTGAGAAGTTTTACTGACTAATACGAATAAACAAAAACATCACTCCAACCAGCTGGGATACATTTTGGTTAAAATAATGGATTAATAGATTTAAAATCGGTTAGTCATCATGCATCAACTGGCACTAAAACAGGTGCATTGGACACACACAAACGCACATTCATCAGCCTTAAATAATTTAAGAGACATTGATTGAGTTTCACAGTCAGTACCAGTGTGGACAGTGCACAATAGATGAGTGTATCATGTCTGCCATTACCCTGGGCTGGATACCGAGCGCTGTAAGTGACACAGACACAGAATCAACCAATTCATATGTTAGCCAGCTAGAAATATGACTCCTCACACCTTAACTTTCAAAAGGATTAGCACAAAGTGTTGTGAAATTACTGTGCGTACGCTTGTGTGTCTCCATTACTTCACTTATAGACGACTGCCAAAGAAGGCTCGCACTCAGACGGATCAATGAACACAGATTTTTACACACCTGTAAACAAATCTCTATCATAAGTTTAACACAGCAGTGAAAGCAGACGGGGCCATGCTCCCATTCCCTAAGTTGTCAATTTTACAACACTACTGGAAAAACAAAGTTCGGAAACTTGTGTGTGGTGGATTATTTCTCTGTTGTTACAATGCTAATTGGCATTGTATTTTACATCGTTAGAAAGCCTGTTTATTTACCTTCGCAATGATGTCTAACTTGCATTTGTGGGATGAGCAGCACAGCTGATTATGTGGGTAGCACCCAAGAAAAAATTGCCAAAATGCTCTACCAATAGATGGATGTGTAAATATTTGAGACATTATTTGCTTATTAAATTGTGCTGTCACTTACATAGGAGTCAAAACACATTAATCTGGCTGCAACAGGGTTAAGAAAGAGTGTGAGAGAGAGAGAGCTTTTAACAACAGGACTCACTTCATTTACTTGCAGGCCTTGAGCCCAACTGTGGCCTCAACCCTGGCCTTACTTTATTTTAACCTAAAGCAATTTATTTGTAGGTTTTTGTTGGAGGCAGTGCAAATCCTGTGAGGTTTAGCTCGGACATTTTTTACCAACACCACCAACATTTAAATTCCATAGAACAGAGTATAGTGGGGGAAAGATTGAGGGTTAAAGGTTGTGTGTGTTTCTAGATTCATACATCTCCCTTGAATGTGAATTGTCTACAATGTTCAATAAGTCCACAAAACATTGTGAGTAATGTAGCAGTCTCTTGTTTTTGTTTGTGTTGGTTGTAAGAGGGGATGGATTAACAGAATAAAAGGGACATAATGAGGACAATAAGCAATCATTATAAGACTATTATTTTTTCAGGTGTAAACAGACACCTTAAAGCCCCCCCCTCCAGCCAGTGTTACTGCCATCTGGCTGCTGCTGCGTCAAATAGCCACACCGCCGGACACCTTCCACAGTGCACAGAAGGACGGATAGACATGTTGCCAAAGTCGCCGTTGGAAACACAGTTTAGTTTTTTTTTTGGATGTGCACCGTTCACCAGCACCGGTCGCTC
>CAKALG010047971.1:2189-18792 GCA_916700815.1 Helicolenus hilgendorfi
ACATTCAATCAATTTCGGCAACTATCCCCGGCCCCAACATGCCAGGGCAAAGAAGAGGACACCGGCTACTACAGACTGGTAAAACATCTGATTCAGCCTATTGCAGACATTGAAGGAGCTGAGCCTCCTCAGGAAGAACAGCTGGCACTGTCCCTTCCTGTAGAGGGCCTCTGTGTTGTTGGTCCAGTCCAGTTTATTGTTCATATGTAGTCCCAGGAACTTGTAGGTGTCCTCCACTTCCACCTCCTCCCCTCGGATGGTAATGGGAGTTGGGGGCCTCTTCTTGCTCTGCCGGAAGTCCACCACCAGCTCCTTGGTCTTTCCAATGTTGAGCTGGAGGTGATTGTTATCACACTAGCCTACGAAGATCTCCACCAGGGCTCTGTACTCCTCCTCGTTGTCGTCCGTGATGCAGCTGCCGATGGAGGAGTCATCGGAGAACTTCTGTAGGTGGCACGTAACTGAGTTGAAGCGGAAGTCGGAGGTGTAGGTGGTGAACAGGAAGGGTGACAGCACAGTTCCTTGGGGGGTGCCGGTGTTGCTCACCAGCACATCTGACAGGCTGCCCCTGCAATCTGGACAGCTGGACTTGAAGTTAGCGACTAACTAAATAAGACGGCTGTGAAAAAGGAAACTATTTACATATAGTGTGAAGTGTACTATCCCTGACAAAAAACTAAGCGCAGTAGGAAGTTAGAAGTCACGAAGAAGTAGAAAAAAAAGACAAAGAAAGTAGGAACACAGGAGAACTGCTAAGACAGTAGTTTAATTTATAATAATACATCATTTATTCGTTGATTACATTTTGTATTAATATTCTGAATCTATAAAGTAACGTAAAGTTATTAAATCAATTTAGTGGAGTAAAATGTACAATATTTCCCTCTGAGATGTAGTGGAGTAGAAGTAGAAAGTATCAGAACATGGAAATACTCAAGTAAAGTACAAGTACCTCAAAATTGTAATTAAAGGTCCCATATTATAAAAAAAAATAGATTTTCATGTTTTTTTATCATAAAGCAGGCTTAAGTTTTATATAAATACTGTGAAAGTATTGAAAAACACTCAATCCACAGGGAAATACACACAGCCCGTATTCAGAAACTCTGCATTTGAAACAAGCTGTCAGGATTTCTGCCCATTCGTGATGTCATGAATATATAATATTTAGACCCTTGACACAAATTTAAACGTAAACATTCTAAATGTGTCCCAGTTCATTCCTGGTCGCAGTGTATGTGAATGACATCAGCTGACAGGAAGTACACATGGACCCAAGCTGTTCTGATTCTGTTGCAATTCCGTCAAAATGCGCTAAAACGGAGCGTTTCAGACAGAGGGTGAATACAGGTATATTCAGGCAGACAGTATGAGGAAAATAAAGTTTTTTTTTAACATCACAGCATGTAAACATGTTGTAGTAGAAACACAAAATACAACCTGAAAATGAGCACGATATGGGAGCTTTAAGTACAGTACTTGAGTTACTTGAGTTACTTTCCACCACTGAGTACATGCCATACTGTTGTGCTTTTATAAGCATTCTTTACTGCTCCTGTTGGTAGTCTGTAAACCATTATGATCCTCTATGAGTCAGACTCCTCTGTTATCTTTTAAAGAACCATTGAAGGTTTTACTCACCTAGTCTGTTTAACTGTATTTCAGGTTTCCAAACGACATCCAACAGTCTGCGCTGACGATCAATCTCTTCCTCGTACTCGACGATAGTTGTTTCATAAACTCTGAATATTTCTTCAGCAGCAGCAGTTAGTCGCTCGTTGACAAACTCTCTCAGACTCTGAACTGCAGACATTGTTGTTTAATTAACAACTGAAATAATTATCTGACCTACAACTACAGTATCATCTCCCTGCTAGTTCAACACATACCTAATAACAGATGTTGTTTACTTCCGCTGGGTGTCACAGTGATAAGTTCCGACAGTGGAAGTGAGGGCGCTTTTCATTCCGCTTTCATCTGATGTAGCTTTACACATTAAAACTACAGAACATTTATTTTATGAATGTATTTTTGCTAATGCTTTCTCGGATGATTTGCATTATTGGTTGTCCACTAAATTTGTAAATTTTTCTAATCTAACAAATGAAAACGTTATATTTGGTACAATTGTGAAAGATGACATGGTACATGACCTGGCAATCAATTCCATAATCATTCATGGAAAGTGTTTTATACATAAAAATAGATTCCTTAAATCAAGACCAAATTTCTATGTTTTTCATAAGGAGCTGTGTCTTTACTTTTCATCTCTGAAACATATGAAGAAAAAGAAATGCTATGAAGCTTTCAATGTTAGTTGAGGACCTTTAACCTTACAGAGAATCCCTATAGCACTATTAGCACTATTCACACATTCCCTTATTTTTGTTTTGATTTGTTTGTTTGTTTTTGGGTTTCTTTTTCTCTCTTCATCCACACTCTTCACTGTATGCCAATTTCCAGGCTTGTCTGTTCCCTTGTAGTTGTGGACTGTTCTGTACAATGCCATATTGTAATGTAAATTTCTCATTTAAAAAAAAAAACAAATAAACAAAAGAAAAACATCGACTGCAAGACCCAGAGCATTTTGGGAAACTTCTGTCTGTTGCCTGATCAAAGAGTCGATTGACTTTTAGTTTTGACAGCACGTGTTGTAAAAAGTCTGAACTTTCTGTGTAATTGTAATATTTAACGCTTGATTGTAAGCTATTCGTCTCACGTTGGACAATAAAGGTTTCATCTATTAACAAACATATCTTGTGTGGTTGATAATGATAATAGTAATAATTATTATTATTATAATGAAGGTTATTTATATCGAACCCTTACAGGGTGAGCAGGACCCCGTCATGAATCAGAGGGGTCTTGAATCACCCTGACAGGATTCATTTCGCAAAATGACCTGCTCGTTGTGCATTATACCGCTTGTTACACGGCTACTTACTAAAGAAATCAATAATAAAACTAAAATATTGATTTAAAAAATATTTTATTGCTTCAAGTAAAAAAAATTGTCATCTCACTGTGAACAGAGCAGTACCATAGAATGCCATAATTAACCAATCAGAATTAAGTATTCAACAAAGCCATGTCGTGAGAAGATCATAACACATCACAAGTATGTTTATAATGCATTACAGACATAGACATAGAAAGTATCACCTGAAGTTTTTCTGCTCCTATAGATAACAAATACCTCTATGGGTGTGACTACAACTGGATCCGCTGTGCTGCAGTGATGCAGGTTTTCACCTGTATGCGTTTTCACGTGTTTCTTCAAGATACTGCTAAATCTGAAACATTTCCCACATGCTTATTAAGTATGCTGCGTGTGGATTCTCATGTGGTTCATAAGTGATACATGTTTATCGAATCTTTTCCCACATGCAAGTATACGGCTCCTCACCTGCATGAATTTTCATATGCCTTCTTAATGCAAAACTGTTACTGAATCTTTTCCCACATGGTTTGCAAGCAAACGGCTTCTCACCTGTGTGGATTTTCATATGCCTTCTGAATGCTGAACTGTCAATGAATTGTTTCCCACATGTTTTGCAAGCAAACGGCTTCTCACCTGTGTGGATTTTCACGTGGCTTTTCAAGTTAGTGAGCCATCTGAAATCTTTCCCACATGTTTTGCAAGTATACGGCTTCTCACCTGTGTGAATTCTCATGTGGACTTTCAAGACATTATTATATTTAAAATCTTTCCCACATGTTTCGCAAGAATATGGTTTCTCATCTGTGTGTATTATCAGATGTGCCTGCAATCGTGATTTATTCTTAAAAGCTTTCTCACACGTGTCACATTTGAAAGTCTTCTCACCTGTGTGAGTATTACAGAGAATCGTTGACATGGTAGGGCTACATATATTGTTAGTGTGACTGTTGCTGTCGTGATGTTGGTTCAGTTGTTTTAGCTCTGCATTTCTAGTTGATCCTGAGCCTCCAGGCTTGCCTTCTTTCTGATCTTGGCTCTCAGCTTCATGACAGTTGTGAGAGAGGAGCTGCTGGTCACTGTTTGGTTCTGATACTACAGAGCTTTTAACTGAATAGTGGCTTAAAGGCTTTTCCTCCACCACACTCTGAGTTTCAGTGATTCTCAAGTCCAGAGTCTGATCTTCACTGTGGTCACTTTCCTCATAAGTAGGAGTCAACATAAAGGCATCAGTCTCCTGCTTCAGTACAAGCTGCTCTCCCTCCTCACTGGTGCAGAGTTCCTCCTGTTCCTCTTTAATCTGTGGAGGCTCTGGGTCCTCTTGGTCCAGACTGGAGTTCCTCTCTTGAATACAGAGCTGCTGGTCAGCCAGAACCTCCTCCTCCTCCTCCTTACAGACATGTTGCTGTGGGAGCTCTGGAGGACAGAGAACAAAAGAAACAGGATATTACTGTGATGAGAGAAAACAAAGACATCTGAGCAGAAAAATACAACGCCTTAGTCTTTAAACCATTAGATAGATAGATAGATAGATAGATAGATAGATAGATAGATAGATAAATAGTAACTTTATTGATCCTGAGGGAAATTCAAGTTTCCAGCATCACAGTTCCATAGTGCAAAACATGTTAGTAAAAAGACAGTAAAAACGTTAGTAGTGCAAAGTACAAAAAAAATATACCAGATATAAAAATACAAGGAAATTAAGAAAACTGTTAAAACTGAATATAGTGCAGGGTAACAAGCTGTGATATAGGACTATTAAAAAAGTGAATGTAGTGCAGAAGAGACTGTTAGAAAGTGAATATAGTGCAGGGTGACTCCAGTAGCTCAGTCTATGAAAGTGCACTGTGTGCATTATCATTATTATATTATGATCCTCTATGAGTCAGACTCCTCTGTTAGCTTTTAAAGACCATTGAAGGTTTTACTCACCTAGTCTGTGTAACCTTATTTCAGGTTTCCAAACGACATCCAACAGTCTGCGCTGACGATCAATCTCTTCCTCGTACTCGACGATAGTTGTTTCATAAACTCTGAATATTTCTTCAGCAGCAGCAGTTAGTCGCTCGTTGACAAACTCTCTCAACTTCTGAACTGCAGACATTGTTGTTTAATTTAAATAATTATCTGACCTACACCTACAGTATCATCTCCCTGCTAGTTCAACACATACGCATACAGATGTTGTTTACTTCCGCTGGGTGTCTCATTAATGAGGTTCCGACAGTGGAAATGAAGGAGCTTTTCATTCCGCTTTCAACTGATGTAGCTCTCCACGGTTAAACTAGCAGGGAGATGATACTGTAGTTGTAGGTCAGATAATTATTTTTATTAAACAACAATGTCTGCAGTTCAGAGTCTGAGAGAGTTTGTCAACGAGCGACTAACTGCTGCTGCTGAAGAAATATTCAGAGTTTATGAAACAACTATCGTCGAGTACGAGGAAGAGATTGATCGTCAGCGCAGACTGTTGGATGTCGTTTGGAAACCTGAAATACAGTTAAACAGACTAGGTGAGTAAAACCTTCAATGGTTCTTTAAAAGCTAACAGAGGAGTCTGACTTATAGAGGACCATAATGGTCGTTGCTAGGCAGACTATCTTAGCAGCTCTCCTGTGTTTCTACTTTGGACTGGATCGACAAACACAGATGTCCTCTACAGGAAGGGACAGAGCAACGTGTGCAATAGGCTGATGCAGATGTTTTACCAGTCTGTAGTAGCCAGTGTCCTCTTCTTTGCTGTGGCATGTTGGGGGGCAGTGGTGGCCGGCCAATAGATCCACACACAAAACAACAATACTACTACTACTACTACTAATAATACAAATTATACAAATTGTCAATATTTGTGTGTTTTAAATATGGAATGCACCCAGTAATATGTGTAATTGATTGTAATGTGACTATTATTTTTTGTATTAATAATCTGAATCTGTAAAGTAACTAAAGTAGTCAGTTTGATACATGTAGTGGAGTAAAAGGTCTATTATTTCCCTCTGAGATGTAGTGGAGTGGAAGTAGAAAGTAGCAGAACATGGAAATACTCAAGTAAAGTAGAAATACCTCAAAATTGTATTTAAGTACTTAGTTACATTCCACCAATGAGTGCATTTTATACTGTTGTGCTTTTCAAAGAATTATTTACTCTTCCTGTTGTAATAAAATAATTGTTAATTATTTAACTGCAAGGTAGTAATGTGTTTTTGACAACTTCACTTTTTTTTTTGCATTAAATCATACCGGGATAGTTGCTGAAATTGATTGGATGTGGCACAGCCCCACCAAGAAACATGTCCACCAGCCTCCACTGTTTGGGGGGGGTAACACCAACACAAGGGATGCCAACAAACTGAACCGGCTGGTGAGGAAGGCTACCTCTGTGGTTGGATCTGAACTGGATGATCTGGAGGTGGTGGCAGAGGGGAGGATGAGCAGGGAGCTGGATGCTATCCTGGATAACCCCTCCTAAACCCCTCCATGATGAGCTAGTCAAGATGAGGAGCACCTTCAGCCACAGACTCATCGCCCCTCGGCACAACACAAAGCACCTGGGTCAGTCCTTCATGCTGGTAGCCATCAGGCTCCACAACCAAGACTGACCCCCATATGAGAACTATGAGGACTTTAAGAACTTTAAACATGCACTATCTGCCTTTAAACATGCACTATCTACATTTTAACACCTACTTTACACTATACATCCTATATACCACTTTATAGACAGCACATATGTACATATTATATTTATTTATTGTACATACTACATTTATTTATTTATATATATTATTTATTTAGTTCTCTCATCACAGTAGCATCCTGTTTCTTTTGTTCTCTGTCCTCCAGAGCTCCCACAGCAACATGTCTGTAAGGACGAGGAGGAGGATGAGGAGGAAGTTCTGGCTGACCAGCAGCTCTGTATTCAGGAGAGGAACCCCAGTCTGGACCCAGAGCCTCCACAGATTAAAGAGGAACAGGAGGAACTCTGCACCAGTGAGGAGGGAGAACAGCTTGTACTGAAGCAGGAGACTGATGCCTTTATGTCGACTCCTACTTATGAGGAAAGTGACCACAGTGAAGATCAGACTCTGGACTTGAGTATCGATGAAACTCAGAGTGCGGTGGAGGAAAAGCCTTTCAGCTACATTTCAGTTAAAAGCTCTGTAGTATCAGAACCAAACAGTGACCAACAGCTCCTCTTTCACAACTCTCATGAAGCTGAGAGCAAAGATCAGAAAGGAGGCAAGCCTGGAGATTCAGGATCAACTAGAAATGCACAGTCAAAACAGCAGAACCAACATCACAACAGCAACAGTCACACTAACAATATATGTAGCCCTACTATGTCAAAGATTCACTCTAATACTCACACAGGTGAGAATTATTTCAAATGTGACACGTGTGAGAAAGTTTTTAAGTATAAATCACATTTGCAGGCACATCTGATAATACACACAGGTGAGAAGCCATATTCTTGCGAAACATGTGGGGGAACCTTCAGTAGTAGCAGTAACTTGAAAGCCCACATGAGAACTCACACAGGTGAGAAGCCGTTTACATGCAAAACATGTGGGAACGATTTTAAAAGTAGAAGTAACTTGAACGTCCACATGAGAACCCACACAGGTGAGAAGCCATATACTTGCAAAATATGTGAGAAAGCTTTCACTCGTAACAGTTCATTGAGGGCCCACATGAGAATCCACACAGGTGACAAGCCGTACCTTTGCAAAACCTGCGGGAAAAGATACTGTGAAGCTACAAAATTGACAAGGCATATGAAAATCCACACAGGTGAGAAGCCGTATACTTGTAAAACATGTGGGAAACATTTCAGATGGATCAGTAACTTGAAAGACCACGTGAAAATCCACACAGGTGAGAAGGCGTATACTTGCAAAACATGTGGGAAAGATTTTAAATTTAATAATGTCTTGAAAGTCCACATGAGAATCCACACCATTGAGAAGCCTTATCTTTGCAAAGCCTGCGGGAAAAGATTCTGTGAAGCTATTGTATTGACGAGGCATATGAAAATCCACACAGATGAGAAGCCGTATACTTGCAAAACATGTGGGAAAGATTTTAAATTTAGTAATGTTTTGAAAGTCCACATGAGAACCCACACCGGTGAGAAGCTGTTGAATACTTGATTCTTGATACTTAATAAGCAGGATAATGCACAGTGAGACGGTCATTTTTGCGAAATGAATCCTTTCAGAGTGATTCATGACCCCTCTGCTTCATGACGGGGTCCTGCTCATCCTGTCGGGGTTCATTTAAAATTATACATGAAAATTATAATAAATTAAATTAAGGGCTAGGGCTTTACCTGTAATTCATATTCCTCTATTATACAAGGAAGTTTCAATGCATTTTTGTGTTTCATGACTTTAAGGGCTTTTATGTAAGAAAGAAACTCAGAATGAAACACGTTAAACCTATAGGTTTCACTTTCATATACTTGGATTTGTGCAAATAAAATTTTCCAAGAAAGAGAATGTTATTCACCAGAAAGTCATCTTTGTTATTGTCCATGACAAGAACATAAACAACATCCTTTTGAGAGAAGTTTCCCAGATGAGAAACTTTTGGGAAAAGCCATTCATGTATATCATCAAACCATAAAGCTCCAGAATACATACAACGAAAAAAAACAAATGATCGGTAGTTTCAGTATCATCACAAAATACACATTTATTGCTTTCAACTCCAAATCGTTGTGGCAACAAATCACTGGATGGTACATCCTTGCTATTGATGTTAAACACTAGTTTTTAATAAAAAAATTGCCTTCAGTTGAAAGCGGAATGAAAAAAGCTCCCTCACTTCCACTGTCGGAACTTATCAATGTGACACCCACCGGAAGTAAACATCATCGTGTGTAGCTTTATCAGTATGAGGTATGTGTTGAACTAGCAAGGAGATGATACTGTTGTTGTAGATTGGATAGTTATTTCAGTTGTTAATTAAACAACAATGTCTGCAGTTCAGAAGTTGAGAGAGTTTGTCAACGAGCGACTAACTGCTGCTGCTGAAGAAATATTCAGAGTTTATGAAACAACTATCGTCGAGTACGAGGAAGAGATTGATCGTCAGCGCAGACTGTTGGATGTCGTTTGGAAACCTGAAATAAGGTTACACAGACTAGGTGAGTAAAACCTTCAATGGTCTTTAAAAGATAACAGAGGAGTCTGACTCATAGATGATCATAATATAATAATGATAATGCACACAGTGCACTTTCATAGACTAAGCTACTGGAGTTACCCTGCACTATATTCACTTTCTAACAGTCTCTTCTGCACTATATTCACTTTTTTAATAGTCCTATATCACAGCTTGTTACCCTGCACTATATTCAGTTGTAACAGTTTTCTTCACCTTGTATTTTTATATCTGGTATATTTTTTTTGTACTTTGCACTACTAATGTTTTTACTGCCTTTTTACTAACATGTTTTGCACTATGGAACTGTGATGCTGGAAACTTGAATTTCCCTCGGGATCAATAAAGTTACTAACTATCTATCTATCTATCTATCTATCTAATGGTTTAAAGACTAAGGCGTTGTATTTTTCTGCTCAGATGTCTTTGTTTTCTCTCATCACAGTAATATCCGGTTTCTTTTGTTCTCTGTCCTCCAGAGCTCCCACAGCAACATGTCTGTAAGGAGAGGAGGAGGAGGTTCTCGCTGACCAGCAGCTCTGTATTCAGGAGAGGAACCCCAGTCTGGACCCAGAGCCTCCACAGATTAAAGAGGAACAGGAGGAACTCTGCACCAGTGAGGAGGGAGAGCAGCTTGTACTGAAGCAGGAGACTGATGCCTTTATGTTGACTCCTACTTATGAGGAAAGTGACCACAGTGAAGATCAGACTCTGGACTTGAGAATCACTGAAACTCAGAGTGTGGTGGAGGAAAAGCCTTTAAGCCACTATTCAGTTAAAAGTTCTGTAGTATCAGAACCAAACAGTGACCAACAGCTCCTCTCTCACAACTGTCATGAAGCTGAGAGCAAAGATCAGAAAGGAGGCAAGCCTGGAGATTCAGGATCAACTAGATATGCAGAGTCAAAACAACTGAACCAACATCACGACAGCAACAGTCACACTAACAATATATGTAGCCCTACTATGTCAAAGATTCACTCTAATACTCACACAGGTGAGAAGACTTTCAAATGTGACACGCGTGAGAAAGCTTTTAAGAATAAACCACGATTGCAGGCACATCTGATAATACACACAGGTGAGAAGCCATATTCTTGCAAAACATGTGGGAAAGATTTCAAAATTAAGAGTCACTTGAAAATCCACATGAGAACACACACAGGTGAGAAGCCATATGCTTGCAAAACATGTGGCAAAGATTACTCTCGTAAAAATACATTGAGTGCCCACATGAGAACACACACAGGTGAGAGGCCATATTCTTGCAAAACATGTGGGGGAACTTTCACTCATAGCGGTTACTTGAGAATCCACATGAGAATCCACACAGGTGCAATGCCGTATACATGCAAAACATGTGGGAAAAAATTCAAAATTATCAGTCACTTGAAAGTCCACATGAGAACTCACACAGGTGAGAAGCCATATACTTGCAAAACATGTGAGAAAACTTTCACTCGTAACAGTTCGTTGAGTGCCCACATGAGAATCCACACAGGTGAGAAGCCGTACCTTTGCAAAACCTGCGGGAAAAGATACCATCATGGTACAAAATTGACAAGGCATATGAAAATCCACACAGGTGAGAAGCCGTATACTTGCAAAACATGTGGGAAAGATTTCAAAAGCCGTAGGAACTTGGATGGCCACATGAGAACCCACACAGGTGAGAAGCCGTTGAATACTTGATTCTGATTGGTCAACTATGACATTCTACGTTCTGTTATTTCTTCATAGCAGACTGCTGCTATGGATGCAGTTCTGATCTCTGTTCACAGTGAGATGACAATTTTTTATTAATGGAAGCAATAAAATCATTTTTAAACCAAAATTTGGTTCAAGTTATTGATTTCTTTTGAAAGTAGCTGTGTAATAAGCAGGATAATGCACAGTGAGACTGTCATTTTTGCGAAATGAATCCTTTCAGGGTGATTCATGACCCCTCTGCTTCATGACGGGGTCCTGCTCATCCTGCCGGGGTTCATTTAAAATTATACATGAAAATAATAATAAATTAAATTAAGGGCTAGGGCTTTACCTGTAATTCATATTCCTCTATTATACAAGGAAGTTTCAATGCATTTTTGTGTTTCATGACTTTAAGGGCTTTTATGTAAGAAAGAAACTCAGAATGAAACACATTAAACCTATAGGTTTCACTTTCATATATTTGGATTTGTGCAAATAAAATTTTCCAAGAATGAGAATGTGATTCACCAGAAAGTCATCTTTGTTATTGTCCATGACAAGACCATAAACAACATCCTTTTGAGAGAAGTTTCCCAGATGAGAAACTTTTGGGAAAAGCCATTCATGTATATCATCAAACCATAAAGCTCCAGAATACATACAATGAAAACAAACAAATGATCGGTAGTTTCAGTATCATCACAAAATACACATTTATTGCTTTCAACTCCAAATCGTTGTGGCAACAAATCACTGGATGGTACATCCTTGCTATTGATGTTAAACACTAGTTTTTAATAAAAAATGCCTTCAGTTGAAAGCGGAATGAAAAAAGCTCCCTCACTTCCACTGTCGGAACTTATCAATGTGACACCCACCGGAAGTAAACAACATCATCGTGTGTAGCTTTATCAGTATGAGGCATGTGTTGAACTAGCAAGGAGATGATACTGTTGTAGATTAGATAGTTATTTCAGTTGTTAATTAAACAACAATGTCTGCAGTTCAGAGTCTGAGAGAGTTTGTCAACGAGCGACTAACTGCTGCTGCTGAAGAAATATTCAGAGTTTATGAAACAACTATCGTCGAGTACGAGGAAGAGATTGATCGTCAGCGGAGACTGTTGCATGTCGTTTGGAAACCTGAAATAAGGTTACACAGACTAGGTGAGTAAAACCTTCAATGGTCTTTAAAAGATAACAGAGGAGTCTGACTCATAGATGATCATAATATAATAATGATAATGCACACAGTGCACTTTCATAGACTAAGCTACTGGAGTTACCCTGCACTATATTCACTTTCTAACAGTCTCTTCCGCACTATATTCACTTTCTAACAGTCTCTTCTGCACTATATTCACTTTTGTAATAGTCCTATATCACAGCTTGTTACCCTGCACTATATTCACTTTTAACAGTTTTCTTCATCTCCTTGTATTTTTATATCGGGTATATTTTTTTGTACTTTGCACGACTGACTTTTTTTACTGCCTTTTTACTAACATGTTTTGCACTATGGAACTGTGATGCTGGAAACTTGAATTTCCCTCAGGATCAATAAAGTTACTATCTATCTATCTATCTATCTATCTATCTAATGGTTTAAAGACTAAGGTGTTGTATTTTTCTGCTCAGATGTCTTTGTTTTCTCTCATCACAGTAATATCCTGTTTCTTTTGTTCTCTGTCCTCCAGAGCTCCCACAGCAACATGTCTGTAAAGAAGAGGAGGAGGAGGTTCTCGCTGACCAGCAGCTCTGTATTCAGGAGAGGAACTCCAGTCTGGACCAAGAGGACCCAGAGCCTCCACAGATTAAAGAGGAACAGGAGGAACTCTGCACCAGTGAGGAGGGAGAGCAGCTTGTACTGAAGCAGGAGACTGATGCCTTTATGTTGACTCCTACTTATGAGGAAAGTGACCACAGTGAAGATCAGACTCTGGACTTGAGTATCGATGAAACTCAGAGTGTGGTGGAGGAAAAGCCTTTAAGCCACTATTCAGTTAAAAGCTCTGTAGTATCAGAACCAAACAGTGACCAGCAGCTCCTCTCTCACAACTGTCATGAAGCTGAGAGCCAAGATCAGAAAGGAGGCAAGCCTGGAGGCTCAGGATCAACTAGAAATGCAGAGTCAAAACAACAGAACCAACATCACGACAGCAACAGTCACACTAACAATATATGTAGCCCTACTATGTCAAAGATTCACTCTAATACTCACACAGGTGAGAAGACTTTCAAATGTGACACGCGTGAGAAAGCTTTTAAGAATAAACCACGATTGCAGGCACATCTGATAATACACACAGGTGAGAGGCCATATTCTTGCAAAACATGTGGGAAAGATTTCAAAATTAAGAGTCGCTTGAAAATCCACATGAGAACACACACAGGTGAGAAGCCATATACTTGCAAAATATGTGAGAACGATTTTAAAAGTAGAGGTAACTTGAACGTCCACATGAGAACTCACACAGGTGAGAAGCCATATACTTGCAAAATATGTGAGAAAGCTTTCACTACTAACACTTCGTTGAGTGCCCACATGAGAATCCACACAGGTGACAAGCCGTACCTTTGCAAAAGCTGCGGGAAAGGATACCGTCATACTACAAAATTGACAAGGCATATGAAAATACACACAGGTGAAAAGCCGTATACTTGTGAAACATGTGGGAAAGATTTCAGATGTAGCAGTAACTTGAAAGTCCACATGAGAATCCACACAGATGAGAAGCCGTATACTTGCAAGATATGTGGGAAAGATTTTAAATATAATAATGTCTTGAAAGTCCACATGAGAATCCACACAGATGAGAAGCCGTATACTTGCAAAATATGTGGGAAAGATTTTAAATATAATGTCTTGAAAGACCACATGAAAATCCACACAGGTGAGAAGCCGTATACTTGCAAAACATGTGGGAGAGATTTCAAAAGTAGTAGTATCTTGAACGTCCATATGAGAACACACTGGTGAGAAGCCTTATACTTGCAGAACATGTGGGAAAGATTTCAAAAGCAGTAGTAACTTGGGATGTTTGTAAATGAAAATGGGTTCTATGGGTACCCACGAGTCTCCCCTTTACACACACATGCCTACCTTATGATAATCACATGCAGTTTGGGGCAAAAACTGTAGTTTGAAAATGATGTGTTTGAATATGTCTGCATACTGGGGTCCCTAAACATTCACAACAAACTAGAGACCAAGGGCATTCAGAGGATGGATGGTTTTCCTTGGTAAGTTGACAATAAGGGGGTTTCTGAGCAGTTTCCAGAACAGAAGTGCTCGCCATCCAATGGCCGAAAAATGCAATTTTTGCAGAAATCTGAAAATGTCAAAAGTTTTAGATGCCAAATCACAGCATGGCTTTTTCTATGGTGTTCCTCGAGGTCTTGGTGTCTTAATGTGGTGTTTTGGAGGTATTATAGATCATTTTTTTATCAATTCTTGATTGGTAAAAAAAATGGAACAACTTATGAGATATACTGGAGCACAGGAATGGCCATCATATACTTCTATCATAATGTTCTTTGCCCGTTTACACTTTTACAATTTATTTTAATAAATTAATTGATTCATTCATGTTTATTTCAGATTTATGACCAGAACAACTTGTCACACAGTGTCGAGCTGCATCTCAAATTAATCGTCAGGTTCCCAGCTTTCAGATGATGTACAACACTTCTATATGATATGTACTGTTGACCTGCTATCTCCCCCTACCAAACCCATTTACCCCCCCTAATAAATAACCAAAAAAAAGATCTATAGTGGGTCTAAGAGTGTTTTAAGATAGTTTGCTGGACTGACTCCTGCTCACTAAATCAGACCTCCATAGATGTTAATAAAACATCTATGTCTATGAAAGTCACCCCATGTAGGCACGAAAATACAAAGTGAATGTGCTCATTATAGGCAGATAAATAGCACACGGCAGCCTCTGATCATTCTTGCAGTAATGGTGAAGGGTTGCAGTGCTTGACTCCCCTCTGGCGGTCAGTGATATGCACTACAATATTTGGCATTTAAGAACAATACACTGCATCATCTAACCCAAGCTGTTTTTAAGATAAGGACAAAATGCACCTTTCAAAATGTCTGTTCTCACAGTAACATTAACCTGAAAAGACCGTTAACTTGCCTTTCATTTTATAATAGGCCTTTTTTTCAGTAACCTAAATACATATAGCTAAACAATTGTATTGCGCATAATTTCTTTATTCTTTGATCACAGCTACAAGATAACAAAATATCCTTTGTATAAGCCTGTGGCTTCTTGACCTCTCCTGACACAATTTTTTTTTTTTCATTGACGGGATTTTTTGCAGTTTTATATATATGTGCAAATAAAAAAAAAATAATAATATTTTTTTCCTGAGCGACGTCATAGGAGCGTCAGAGCCGGTGGTTAAAGGCACACACACACACACACACACACACACACACACACACACACACACACACAGCTTCATCAAGTCAGCACATTATAGTCAGACCAATTACTATTTCGCCTTCAAAATAAAGTGACAGAATAGAATAAAATAGAACGCTTTATTGTCATCGTATTAAATAAAACGAGAGTCACAGTTGCCACTTCTTCTGGTCAGTGCTTTAAAACAAATACTTGACAAGACTAAACGAGGCAGATAAAACATATAACAGGTAAAACACACAGTTATAAAGCAAATAAAACAGGTAGAGTAGATATAATAAATAAAAATAAACAGAAGTGTAACACTAGGAGTATAAAATATAAAAATAGATGTAATGTAACCAAAATGTTAATCTTGAGAAAAAATTAGGTAATGAACACCGGGGTGCATAAATAAAATTATATAAGAATTATAAAAAAAAAAAACAGGCACGAAAAATATATATATACGCGTCTTGAGTTTTACTTTGAAAACTGCAACCGGATGCGCTCTTTTCTTCTGCCTGGCTTGCTTGTGATGAGGCAGCCCTGGAGCGCACCAGTCTGGGGGAATAATCGCAGGTGGTGAGGGTTACAATCTGCCCGACAAGAGGCGACAGAAGCAAGGTGTCGACTATAGCATCTGACCCAGCATTAACCAGCATCAGGTTCATCATACAATCATCCATCCTTGGACCGAGGTTGTTGTTGTTTTCCTCTCCCCTCCTCTCTGGATGATCCACAATGCGGTCCTCCTCGGCTTGGTTCGTCGCCAGTTGCGCTCTCATCCTCTGCACGCTCCGGTTGATTGACGGGGCCAAAGGACAGCGACAGTGTATCGAGGTGAGAGATGCCACAGTACAGATCAATAAAAGGATTCATCCTGTCTCACTGCCTTCTATTTGTTAGAGTTCACTATGCAATTAGAATAAAAAAAGACGCACAGTTTGGGCTGCTATGGTTGCACAGTGAGTTGGTAAATCCAATATAACCACGATTAAAAAAAATGATGACACGTTTCCGGTGCCAATTTATGGTGTGTTAAAATCCTCATCCTTTTGCCGCAGGTGGGAAAAAGAAATGCATCTTTTAAATCATTGCTCTCAAACTAATTTGAAAGTTTTCTTTCTTTATTTGTTTCTTTCTTTCTTTCTTTCTTTTTCTTTCTTTAAAGGGACTATATGTAACTTTTAGAAAGTCCTTGTTATTAATGACACCATCATAGGCATCGGCCAAAACAGTGACGTGACATTACATTACAATCGTATATCACCATTACTATCTGTAATTTCCAATCTCAATGATACTAACTAGCTGGCCATTTGCAAATGACTTCATCAGCTAACATTACGAAGCCCAATGGCAATACAAAGCGATTAATACATGTA